>QEPC01000119.1:639708-652524 GCA_003113815.1 Sphenodon punctatus | reverse complement strand
GGATATTTTAATGTTTTAAATGTTTGTAGTATTTTAAAAGGATTTTATATTTTTTGACCATTTGTGGTGTTCACCACCCTGAGCTGCCAGTGTGCAGGAGGGTGCGGGATATAAATGTTTGTAATAAATAAATAAAATTCAGGGATTTTAGAGCTACATACGTGTTGCTTTTTATATATAAACTGCTAAATATTTCTTCAATCTATCACCTGAGTTTGGCCTCTTTTCATTAGGATTTATCACACTAATTTAACCTTTCTCTTTACTGTTAATTTCATAAAACAGTTTGAAGCATTGAAAATCTTCCCACGTTAATAGTAAATCATTTCACGTGAGCAGAATTTTCAGAAAAATGACCCATTAGAACAGGATGGAACTTAAAACTAGCCTTAAGAAAACTTTGAATATAGCAACGGTAGCACATTTGTAGAGACACATACTGAACTCTTTAATCTGGACTGTCATCCTTTATTATTTTAAATAATATTAAATTATAAATATTTGACAAATATTTAACTGAATAAGGGGAAGATCAATCCTATTGGAACAATTCCAAAACATTACCATTAAAGCCAAGTTTTATGTCTTTGTTTCTTTAAACTGGCTAGAGGAAGAAAAATCACGTAGTGTGTTAGCAGAAAATTGTCTTGTACTGACTGTTAAGAGAATAGTATTAATCATTTACAGGAATGATTGTTTTGTCAGATCTTCAAATAAGATTTTTTTTTCCATTAGTTGTTCAGCTTGTGTCCATCTCACAGAGCAACTTAGCCAACAGACTAACAAATGATCTGTGTTTTTCCCAAGGATGTTTAATCACTTATAGTTTATCAAACTGAAATTATAAATGGTATCTTGGTTTTGTTTTCTTGAATGCTAAATGGTCTATCTAATCTAGCTAAACATCCATGTTCTTGGCAGCAGTAACTGTTATATTAATATCACACTTTAAATTCCCTGTTTTGCCAAGTAAGTGCCACTCCTTGTGAATGGCACAAATAAACATTTCAGTACATGATGCAAGACTCCTGGCTGGAACTTGAATAACATTGTAAACCCTTGGGGTATATTCCCACTCCAGGTGCACATCTCTTGCAATTACTCACAAAGTAGTGGCTCTCCAATTTTGCCCTTTTAGGCCGTTGTCACCTGCACATAGATGCTGGTACACAATATCCTCAAAGGAAAGGCTGTTAACATTAACTATTTTTTTTAATATGAACAAAAATGCCCTGGGTAGAAACCCCAATTCATTTCACCATAGGGTAGGTTTATACCCCGACATGGGGTAGAAATGTACCTCATCACATTCAAGCAATTTAAGTGCTGAAGGACCTGGGGGGAAATCTATCCCACACGACCACCAATGTCATATTTTTCACAAGTTCCCATGTTGCTCAGAGACCAGAAATGCCTGTGAACCTATATAATCAAACTAGGTTCCTTTGTGCATTATGCAAATGGAGTCCAGTACTTAGAATCATGAGTCCCTAACCCATCCTGTGAAAAGGCACAGAGAAAGATGTGACGGTTACAGTTTAAGTTACCATTGCAGTGGGGCCATGAAAGACACTAGATAGACAAGAATTGCACAGTTGTCTGGCTGGTTTGACAGGAGGCAAAAAATTCTTCCTTATTTTAAGCATGTTTTTAATGCATCTTAACTGCTTACATATACAGGAAATACTTGGTCCAGTTAGAGCATCAACTAGATTAAAGTGGGATGGGAGAGGTAGGAGCATCCGTGCCAGGCCAGGCAGGTGGGGCGGGGTCTGGGAACTGGCAGTTAAGGACATCTGTGCAGGGTTGGGTGGTGGTCTTGTCTGGTTAGGTGCATGCAACAATTATACACAGTTGGATAGGAGCGTGCAATAGTTGAGAGAAGCAGAGGGTCAGCTGGGGACAGTAAGCTGCCTCCCTGCAGTCTTGACATGACATGGCATCATTGAGGCTGGTGAGAACAGGAAGATGTTAAAACCACACTGTCTCCCATCTCCACAGGACCTCACTGGAGCTAGGGCTATAGGTGTGGAAGAACTGGCTACTCACTCTTGGCAGTGATGCTGGATGGGGTCATTTCCCCATAATCCTGCACCCATTCTCCTTACTGCCCATAGTCCTTGTTCCTCAGTACTCAGCTAAAGCTGCCTTTGGAAAGGATACACCTGTTAATATAGGAATGGCCTTTACCTGCCACATGTGCTGCAGTGCAGCTGGCCCTAGGATAAGAGCAACTGCTTTTTCACCAATTCTTTTGCTGGCAAAGGGGATTGAGTGGTCACTATTGGGAAATAATGATTTGGGGCAAGATCTCCAACTTTCCTGTAACTGCTCTCCTTGGCTCCCTGGCAGTCCAATGCTCCTGCGAGAGCAACTGTGTATGCATCAATGAGTTTTTCCAAGAACATACTATATTTGTAGTGGAACACTACTGATGCTTCTGGGTCTGGATTGGAGGCACCTGCAGCTCTGAACGCCTGGCCAGGACAACAGCAATAGAAGAGCAATTTACAAAGGTAAGTGACTCAATTGCTCCATCCATCCTCAAGCATTCTGTCAGGGCACTAAGGTGGCCCCTTGCTGTTCCCAGTACAACTGTTCTTCCTAGTCCCACTACTCTAGCTAACCCAAGGCTGATTGTTATCAAGCCCCCTGCTGGCCTCTCCCAGCTTGTTCTCCCAAGTCTGTTATGCTGTGCAGTGACAGCAGTGGGGCAGCAGGTAGCAAGCTGCCCATCGTCTTGTTGCCTACAATCTGCAGAGGAAGAGGAGTGGGGCTGAAAGACCAAGGCACAGTGTGAATGCATGGAGCCTAAGTTATCAGCGAGCACAATATGTCACTGACAGGCAGCATCTTTATGGCTACATCCTGTGTGAGTTAAGGCAGAAGCATTAACTTACAATTTCCATGCTTTTTGGATCATGAGTGAATTAATAAGAGCTTTAAGTTAGCTCTTAAACTGAAGGTTTGTTTTTTTATCTAAGAATGTATTACTTAGTTGGAGCAGAGAATACAAATGATTTCAAGTGAGACTTGTGTTTTGGTTTTTGAAAAAATATGAAACTTTTTAAAAATAGATTTTAAAAAAATAAGCTCTGGATTTATTTTTTTTAAAAAGCTTGTAACAATTAAGTTATTTTAATGTTAGTGCTCTTTCAAAGAAGTACAACAAAAAGAGTTGCTAGCAAAATTCAGAAAGCCAATGTGCTTTTTTAAAAATGGTTGAAATGAGCTATAGCTGCTCTTAAAATTATTAAGATTAGTCTTTTCATTCCCCAGTGTGCACCTCCCTTATTCAGTATCTTTATATCCTCTTACCCAATTTTCACTTCTGAAAACACAAAAATATCCAAATCTAACTAAAGAAATTATTAGTCATTAACCTGAGATCTTAGAATTAAGAAAAGAAAAACATAAACGAAAATGAACCCACCAGTATTAATTGTTTGTTAATTAATGTGCTCCTAGACAGCAGTGTGGTTGGGCTGTGTAGTTATATGAAATATTTACATGGAGAATTTGGGGGGACATTTCTCACAGGTACATCAGCCTGGTAAGCATTTTCATCACAGCTGCTAGTACTAAACACTAGTACTAGCAGCTGTGATGCAAATGCCAGCAGTTGATCTGTGCTAGCTCTCCCACCATTTTGACTCCCATTGGAGCTGCTCCAGTGCTAAAGCAAGATAGGATTGATAGAACATGAGACTGACTAGAGAACCTATCTTCATCTTGAGCTTTAACACTGAAAAGAAAGCTAAGACTTCTTGAGATACTTCCAGTGTTTGGCAATAAGACAACTTGGTTTCTAGTCCCCAAGGTGCTCCTCTCATGCAAAACCCATTTACATCAGTGGATCTTTCACCAGTGGCCCATTTTGAGGATTGGGCTTGGGACAACACTGTATGATAAGAAGGCTATTGAGAGCTCTGTGGGAAAGAATAAAGACAAGACAAAAACGGACAATGAGAAGCAGCATATGTGCAGCCTCCTGAGACAGAAACTCACGGACTCTGGAACCCTTTTGGGCCATACAAAACCTCACCCTCTCCTGTAGAAATAGTGGAGAGAAAAAAGGGGTTCTATTCTTCCTGTTTACTGAGAAAATGAATGGGGAAAGGATAAGAGAAAGATAGCCTGAATCATATGGTTCAATACTCCACTTTCTGGTGGGAAGTGAAGGACAGAAATTAAAACATAGATTGCAGTCTGAGAAAAATAGCAATAACTAACATGTCCTTCCTGCAGAGTGATAACTATGTTGGATCACAGCCTTAGTAACACCTGTGTTTAACTGCACCTGACATAATAAACTAATGTGCTTTGGACCATTGTGAGGGCACAGACTAGAGAGAGACGGTCTTGAATCATTGTCTCACTGTGAACGCCGGACGGGGAACTTTTTGGAAGTCCCACAGTCAACTGATTGTTTCTTTATCATTTGTTTAAGCTTCCCTCCATTCGTTCTTTGTGAGCGCCTCACAAACAGAGAAATTAGGTTAGAAATAAAACTAACAGAAAAACTACAAAAAGTCCATATTCTCCACAGAGAAGACAAGAGAGATAGAAAAGGAATGCAGCCTGGTTGCATATGCTTTCTCTTTCCATTTTCTAAGCAAGAGATACAGTATCTCTTACAATATGTAAACCTGAGTCTCTACTTTGAAAATTATAAGATAAGAAAATTTAGTTCAAAAGAAAGCCAAAGAGCTTATGTTTGCAGCCATGGACTGCTGCTTACTTGACTAAATAGCACTTCCTGGCTCTTCATTATACCCATCAATACCATTCTCCTGAAATAAACGTAGTTGTAACTTGCACAGAGCATACTCGAGAGTGTACTTGTGTTTTTTGAGACACTGATCATTATTTGCCATGAAGCATATTTATATCTTGCTGTTAGGAGCCTAAGTTGACTTATGAAAAGAAACATAGGGGTGGGGAGAGAAAGATTTGCACCTTTCACCTTGGAAAAGGTATTCTTGCTAGGTTTCTCTAAAAGACTTGCTAATGCCAGAGTGCAGACAGGGCTTGAGCAAACCAATCTTTATAAATTACTCCAGTGGCTTGCCATTTAGTCTCTGACAACTAAATCACTCTTTCCTTCATCCTTGTAACAAGGATATTGTATAGGAAAGAGGTGTGATAAAGGGATAGCTAGTGGCCCAGACTGTTTTGAATGGTCCTTTTGCTTTGGGTGGAAATCACCTAAGGACAGTAAATCTGGTAGATTATCCCCATCACTTAATTAGCCTGCATGCTTCTGGGGTCACTGTTCAGAGGAACTAGTTGAGCTGCCCTGCCAGGCTCCACCCACTCCAGCGGTTTCTGCTTTTGCCTTTTCTTTGCCAGACTTTTCTCAGGGCTGGACTAATTTTGAATGACCTGATGCCAGGTGATCTGGAAGGTAATTTCACATACTATTCTGTGATAGGAGCTAGTGTAATTGATCACTTCCTAGTTGTCTCCAGCTTTCTCTTTAATGTTAAAGGTCCTCATGATGGTGGAAACAGATCATTGTCCACTAGTCCTGATAATCCAAGTCCCCCATGGTTATTCCCCAGTTGCCAGCTACTGCTAGCGGATCAGGATCAAGATAAGTCTATACTCTGTCCTAAACGCAAGAAGTGGTCTTTAGAACTGGGTGACGCCCTTTCAACTTTTGTAAAGCCAGAATCAGTCTCAATTTTACATGAGCATATCCAAGAGTTAAGCCCGAGTTCGGTGGCAGCTTTCGAACTATTGTCGATATGCTTACACCACTCATCATATAGCAACCCTCCCAATGTCAGTCCATTTCATCCTTCTAGTTGGTTTGATAAAGACTGTTGTAGGGAACAGAGCCGGCTTAGAAAGGTGATTAAGAGGATGAAGAACTTTCCCTCTAAAATTAATAGACAAAATGTGGCTAGGTACAGGAAGTCCTACAGGGCTTTGATAAAAAAGAAAATGTTTATTTCACAGAAAGAGGGTTGGCACCAACTGCACCAGGCTGCCATAACAAATAATTCCAGCCGATTCTGGTCTCTTATAGTACAGGCCAATTTGGGAGGCCCTTGGGAGCAGAGTAACGTACCTTCGTTAGGAAAATGGCAGAGGCACTTTGCAGCCCTGTACTCTAAGCCTAATAATTTGCCTCGGTTCATTGAGCCCCATCCATCCAATGGATTTCAAGAATGGCAACCAGTCACCCCAGGAGAGTTACTAGATCTTATAGGCTCGCTAAAAAATGGAAAAGCCCCAGGCATAGATTTTATTCCCCAGAGCTGTTAAAATTGGATGTCGACTGGTGGTCCTCTCTGTTGGCCCACCTATTTACAAAGATCAGTTATACGGGAGTGATCCCTAGACATTGGCTAAAAAGCCTAGTGGTCCCAATCTTTAAGAAAGAAGACCCTGGGGAGCCTGGGAACTATAGACCAATAAGCCTGTTGTCCATTGTAGGGAAATTATACTCAAAATATCTTTTAGGTAAGCGCCAAGCTTGGTTGGACAGCAATAATATAATCCAGCCCGAACAAGCAGGTTTCAGGGCTGGCCAGTCTACTTTGGATCATGCTTTTGTATTAAAGCATTTGATTACCAAATATGCCCAAATATGTGTTGTTTTACTGCTTCGTAGATCTAAGGGCAGCATTCGACACGATAGATAGAGAACGTCTCTGGATGAAACTAAAGAGAACAAATATTGATGGTCGATTGTTACATCTATTAATAAAACTCCATCAAGATAATTCCTTGCAGGTTCGTTCCGGCAGGAAAGGTCTTATCACAAGTGATATCCCTCTTAATAGAGGTGTTCGCCAGGGCTGCATACTTGCCCCAGCATTATTTAATTTTTTTTGTTAATGACCTGGTTGCATTTATGGCAGAAAGTGACACGCATGCGCCAACATTGGGTAATTGGAGGTTATCACTTATGCTTTATGCAGATGATACAGTTTTTTATATCTATGACCCAGGTTGGCCTTCAGCGTAGCATGTGCAGATTTGCCTGCTATTGGAAACAGGAGAACTTGAGTGTCAACTATGCCAAAACGAAGGTTCTGGTTGCAGGTCATTCGCAGCATCTATATAGATGGTTCATGGATAATGTTCTAATTGAACAGGTTCGCACATTTCAGTAATTGGGGGTGGTCTTTTCTGCATCCAATAACTGGACCCCCCACTATGAAGCAGCTAGAGCCCAAGCTCGGAAAACTGTTAGCACTATAGTGACCTTTTTTTATTCCTATGGAGGGAAGCTTGCAGAGCCAGCCCGAAGGCTTTTTAAAGCCAAAGTACTACCGTAATTTCTGTACGCTATTGCTATCTGGAGATTTTCATTCCTTGATAAGTTAGAAAGTATCCAGAATAGCTTTCTTCGAGCAATTTTGGGGGTGCCCCGCAAGTAATTCTAAGGGCGGAAGTGGCAGTGAGTTCGATTAGGGCACAGGCAATGTTAGCCATTCTAAAATACTGGTTGAAGGTGGTGGTTTTTCCTTCTCCCACATCTTCCCTTTAGTCTTATATGCGTAACGCCAGTTTAAATGATTAGTTGGGTGGGCTCATGAAATAGCCAAGTAAGGTTTTTCCAGGAAACTTTTAACCCCATTGGGATACCAACGAGCGGTAACATTAATTAAGAGAAGGCTAGATGACCAGGAGTTGGAGAGGGAGTATGCTGCCTTGGCCTTACAGAAGATCGCTCCAGATTACATTTTTCCTAGCCCAAATGTCTGCCTGCCCCAATATATAACCAAGTGGGCACATAGAAGGGCACTGACTGATGCGCTGTGGAGCCTTTCCATCTGCAATTTTGGAGGGCAGATATTGGGGGATTTTAAGAGAGGAAAGAATATGCCTCCACTGTGATATGGCTGTGCATGAATCAAATAAGCATATAATCCTTGAATGTCCATTGTTTGGCTTCCTAAGAGACAAATATATAGGGACATTTATCAAGCTACTTTCCATGCATTCTCATGAAGACCAGGTGCTTCAGTATCTCTTGGATGGTGGTGATACTCCCTTTTCTAGAGCAGTGGCGGTGTATTGTGCCTGTATCATTATCTATAAACAGAAATGTGAACTTATGCACACCTGATTTCCCTGTGACTGACTTGCGGGGTTATCTGTTCCTGTAGTTGGGACATATTGTATGTCATGCTCTCTGCCAGGATTTTATACGGCTCAGTTACTTGCGGTGGGTATGTTTGATTAAGTGATACAAGGGCACTGATTGATTCTTTTATCTTTTATTTGAATTTCAGTTTGTACCCTGTACTACTAAATATGGTTCATTTTATGTTGTATGTTGTTAAAGCCAACGGCTTACAATAAATTATTTACCTACCTACCATTAATCAGTGATATCTTCCTAGTTATGGACAAGACCCCATGCATTTTTATGATTAATTCCTCCTTAATGAATTAAGGCCTCGGTTTCCTGGATGAGACCCACATCAGAATTACAGTACTCTTTGCTGCATGGAATCGCTCATTTTTTCGCTGGCTGATGTTTTCTGTCCCAGAGCATAAAACCTCTTTTGAAACAATGAAAGTGTTTTTTCCCCAGAACACAGAAGAGTTTGATAGCACTTCTGTGACAGACCTGAATAGCCTTATAACCACTACACTTTTCCACGATAGCAATAAAGCAGAACCACCCATGCTTGTCTGTCTTAAAGTAAGACATGGAGGCAGAGTGGTTCAAATGATATCTTTTATTGGACCAACTGTTGTTGGTTTAAGTAAGCAAGCTTTCAGGCCACACAGGTCCCTTTCTCAGGCCTCCCACGGATTCCAATACCATCTCTACGCTGATGACACCCAACTCTATCTTTCTACCCCCTCTCTCTCCTCTTCTGTCCACTCACGCCTCGTCAACTGCCTCTCTGATATCTCCGCCTGGATGTCCCGACGTCAACTCAAGCTCAACATGGCCAAGACCGAACTCCTCATTTTTCCTCCCTCCTCTTCCTCTCCCTCTAACCTGCCCATCTGCATCGATGGAGTCACCATCCATCCTGTTCTCCAAGCCCGTAGCTTGGGCTTCATCTTTGACACGCACCTCTCTTTTAAACCTTACATTGACTCTGTTGCCAAATCCTGCCGATTCGCCCTCCATAACATTGCTCGGATCCGCCCCTTTCTCTCTACCTCCTCGGCCAAAACCCTTGTTCATGCCATGGTTATCTCTCGCCTCGATTACTGCAACCTCCTCCTTGCTGGCCTCCCTCGCTCTCACCTGTCCCCCCTTATCGCAATCCAAAACTCCGCTGCCAAGGTCATTCACTCTGCCCGTCGCTTCGACCATGTGCAGCCTCTCCTCTTCTCTCTTCACTGGCTCCCCCTTCCTGAACGTATCCTGTTTAAACTCCTGGTATTCACGTTCAAAACACTCCACAACCAAGCTCCCCCTTACCTCTCGGACCTAATCTCCCTACGCACTCCTGCACGCGCTCTCCGCTCTTCCTCTGTCCCCTCCCTCACTCTCCCTCGTTTCTCCTGCTCACCTAACCGCCTTCGACCCTTCTCCCTCGCTGCCCCCCATGCCTGGAACTCCCTCCCTACCCACATCCGCCTTGCCTCCTCCCTCCACTCCTTCAAATCCCTCCTCAAGACCCACTTTTTCCTCGCCGCCTTTCCCAATCCCTGCTAGTCGTTCCCGTATACCTACTGTCTGCCCTCCTCTGCAGACTGCTGCAACCAACCTTATTGTAACCAAGCTAAGCACACGCACCTCAGACTTCGCATCCGCTTGAATGTTTGTTGGTCTTCTCCCCTGTCTCTCCCACTGTCCGCTCTCTCTGCCTCCCCCTCCTTGTCTTTTAGATTGTAAGCCACAGGCAGGGACCGCGTCTATTTCTATGTTCTGTACAGCACCAGGTCACACGACTGGCGCTATATAAATATTTATAATGATAATAATAATAATGCCTGAGGAAAGACCCTGTGTGGCCAAATAGTGTGCTTATTTCACCAACAACAGTTGGTCCAATAAAAGATATCGTTTGAACCACTTTGTCTCCCTGTCACTTGGGATCAATACAGTGACAGTGACCACACTAGTAAGACATTCAGAATTATATAAAGATGGAGACAAAGTAAATCAGATGATATTTTTATTGGACTAACTTCCATTGGCGAAAATATGCACGCTTTTGGGCCAGACTGGGCATGTAAAAAGTCAGATTTATATAGACAGAGCAAATGCAGGACAGATATGTTTGAGGAGGCAGTGAATTGAGGGAGTAGATTTTTTAAAAAGTAAATTAGACGAGGGCTTTAGATGGGGGAAGAGACAGATTTCAGACATTTTAAAATGAAGATGTAAAATGTTGACTTAAGGGACCACGAAACAATGAAATAGTAAATGTAGATAGAAGACTAAGGTAAAGCAAATATTTGGTATTGTGGGATAGGAAAGGTAGTAGGAAACGGCTTTCTAGGTGAAGGGAACTCGCATATCGTATTTGCTCCAGTCTATATAGTTCTGATTTGTTATATACCTGAGGGAGGGCCCTGTGTTGCTTGAAAATTTGCATATTCTCACCTACAGAAGTTGGATTAATAAAAGATCCTCTGAACTATTTTGTCTCCATCACCTACAGTTGGGACCAGCATGCTTGTTATAATTTATTAATAAAATAATTGATTTATTTTATTTTATTTTGTATAGAGTGTTAGTAGTGTACCTGGCACTGTACAATCCACAGTCAGAGACAGGTCCCTTCCCCCAGGGGCTTACAATCTAAGAGACAAAGGAGGGTGGGACAAGGGAGAGATGAACATTGGGAAAGACAAGAGTACATTAATGAGGTGGAGAAGTTGCAGGCCCACGTGCTTCACTTAGTTAGTTAGAGGGAGGGAACTAGATTCTGAGTGAGGGAGAAACAGGATGCAATTTCACTCATGATGAGCTAGAGAAGGCCTGGCAGAAGAGGTAGGTTTTCAGGAGGGATTTGAAAGTTGGGAGGGAGTGGAGTGAACGTATCCAGGGAGGGAGATCCAGGCATATGGGGCAACAAGAGAGAAGGGGCAAAGATGCTTAGAGGAGCAAGGAAGTCGTGAGCAGGCAAGGGTAGAGGCAAAGAAGGAGCGAAACTACTAGACAGAAGTGTGGCAGGATACAAGAGTGGAGAGATATGGGGGAGCAAGACCAGGAAGAGCCTAGAAGGTGAGGACCAGGAGCTTGTGCTGAATGTGTTCACATAGAGGGAACCAGTGTAGGGCAGAGAGGAGGGGCTGAACATGGTCAAAGGAATGGGCAAGATGGACGACTTTGGCAGCAGAGCATTGAATGGAGATAAGGGAGGCGAGATCAGAGCAAGGGAGACCAGTATGGAGGAAGTTGCAGTAGTCAAGGCGAGATATGACTAGAGCATGGACTACTGTTTTTGTTGTGGCAATAGTAAGGCAGGGCCAGATTTTAGCAATATCATACAGATCTAAGCAACAGTATTTAGCAACAGCCTGGATCTGAGGCGTAAAGGAGATGAGTCAAAAATTAATCCCAGGCTATGCTTCTGAGAGACCAGCTGGTTGGTGACTCCGACAATGGAAATTTGAGAGGGAAGTAGGAGGGGAATGTTTTGGAGGGAAGATGAGGAGTTCAGTCTTGGCCATATTAAACTTGAGTTGACATCGAGGCGGAGATGCGAAGGCAACTACTCTCTCTCTCGATTGCAGATGAAAACGTACTCATTGTAAAAAGATTCCTCTATTAGGTCTGCAAATTTTTCGGTACTTGATTTTTTTATCACAACTAAGAAAAAATACCAAATCAAGTATTTTACCTATAAAATGAAAAACTAGACTAAGAAAAGTTCTTTTGAGGCAGATTGTTTTCCTGCATGTTGCTGAGCTTGTACACCAGTATGTTATGGCCTTCCTTAATCAAAGGAAGAAGTATAGTTAAACATGAACATATGTCTTTCACCATTATCATTTTGATAGGCACAAAAAAGATAAATTGTTTTGCAAAGTGTAAAAAGGTTGAAGTTGAACAAATGTTATAAGTAAGCCAGTCTTCAACAGAGGCCCCAGAATGCCAGTTTAGCTGTCATGTTCTATATTATGTAAAGAGCAAAACACAATACTGTGTTCCAGAAATACTCTTCATGTGTGCACACGTTAATCATTCTATATAGCTGTAATTGCCTGTAGTTTCTAGATACAAAAATGTCTGCTTGAATTGTACCTTAACTAAAATATTCCGTCTCTGTTTGGAGTTCTGGCTTTAGGGACTGAACCACATTGGTGCATCCAGGGCCTTTTATTCTGCTTGCTGCAAAGTTGCCAATCAGCCCAGCCCTTCCAGGCAAGCAACCCTTGGGTTAAACCTTTACATGTTACTTTGGAACAGAGTATGTAAAGAGAGGTAGAAGTGAGAGGAATGGTACATATTTTGTATGGGAAACAGGTTTAAGGGAAGGAGAACAGGGATGGGAGAGGCTGGTCTAGGGTAAAGGATTAGAAATGCAGCACCATCAGTGTGTGGTAAGGTAGCTAAACTTTGTTTTCTATGCTGTTTTCTAAGTATTCTACTCCATGCCTCCTCCCAGATGAACTCTACTGTTCATATCCTCTTTTCTTCCAACTGCAACTGCAACTGAGGTGGTGGGAATGAGGGAACTGTTTGGATTCTTTTGTGCGTACTAAACCTGAGGTTCACACTGGGTGAAAACCAGAGATGACGCTAAGCACCCTTTAACCACCCTTGTTGGTTATTTATGTATGTTGCAGGACTGTATTGGTGCCCTATGCAGCCCTGCAACATGCATAAATAACCAACAAGGGTGGTTAAAGGGTGCTTAGCGTCATCTCTGTTTT
>QEPC01000119.1:611072-621268 GCA_003113815.1 Sphenodon punctatus | reverse complement strand
GAGAAGAGGGAGGAGGAGGATAGGGGGGGTTGAAAAGGGAGTCAAAGGTGGAAAAGAGGTGGCGAGGGTCCTGGGAGCAGGACTCGATGTGTGAGGCATAGTACTGCTGTCTAGTGAGGGAGATAGAAGAATTGAGCGATGAGAGGCAGAATTTGAAGTGGAGGAAGTCAGCGTGGTAGTGGGATTTGCACCAGAGGTGTTCAGCAGCCCGGTTGCAGGACCGGAGATGGCAAATGGTGGGGGTGAGCCAAGAGCAAGGGTTATGGGAGCGAGCTGCGTGGGAGGAGATGGGGACAAGGGAGTCGAGGGTGGAGACGAGAGAGGAGTTGAAGGTGGAGATGGCAGAATCGGGGGAGGAGAAGGAGATGACTGAGGGGAGAAGAGGAGAGAGGGAGAAGGCAATGTCCTGGGGCACAATGGCCTGCAGATCACGGAATGGACGGGGAGATGGGGAAGTGGGATTTGCGCCAGAGGCGTTCCGCAGCCCAGGTGCAGGAGCGGAGATGTCGAATGGTGGGGGTGAGCCAAGAGCAAGGGTTATGGGAGCGAGCTGCGTGGGAGGAGATGGGGACAAGGGAGTCGAGGGTGGAGGCGAGAGAGGAGTTGAAGTTGGAGATGGCAGAATCGGGGGAGGAGAAGGAGATGACTGAGGGGAGAAGAGGAGAGGGAGAAGGCAATGTCCTGGGGCACAATGGCCTGCAGATCACGGAATGGACGGGGAGATGGGGAAGAGGAGGGGGATGTAACTTCAGATGTTTCTAGCTCCAAAACTGTGTAGCACCTTGGAGCACCCTCCAGGGTAAACTTATTGTGTTCAAAATTGTGGGCTCCTTCCAGCTTTACAGAGAGGGAGCGCTGCAAACATTTGAAGTATTTCTTAATCTGTGGGACAAGCTTGACTCCCAACTAAATACGATATATGGAATTTTGAAGAAAAAAACTCCTTTATTTTGGTGGAAACTTGTGTGAGAATCAGCTGTCTTTTCAAGCTGAAAATGTGCCAGTTTAGTATTTAACTTCTTGAAAGACTACATATGTTGAAAGTTCATGACACTTGCTTTAATGGATTACACTTCATTACTAACAATCTGCATTGTAATGTTCCCCTCAGTGTCATAAACGTTTGAGTTATTAGTTGCAGAGATTTCCCTTTAGGACCTGTCGTCTCAATATTGTATTTAGTAGGGAATCCTGAGAGCTGCTTGTTAAAGCACTAAGCAGTAGTGGAGACTGGAATGATTTTTCTGCCTCTGATGACAGTCAGTACCCTTTCTGAATATTATTAAAATAAATTGTCAGAAATAGTGTTCTTGAGGCTCATAAAATACTTCTGAAGAGAAAGTTGGCACTGAAACTGATTTTAAAGGTAAGTGTTTGGGGAAGTAGGAAACAGCATGGGGAAGAAGATGTGCAACCTGCACACTGTTTTTAAATTCACTAGTCTTCAGGCGGTTGTTTTTGTCTCTTTCTTTTGCTCTTTCAGCTTTGCTCTTTGCGCTTAGAGCTTAGAGCTTTGAAAGTATCCCAAAAGTTGCTAGGCGGCTTGGATGATGATGGGATGTTTTAAGTCCTCATACAGGTGACCTGTAACACCTATTCAACAGAAGGCATGCTTCTGAAATTTCAGTGGTGGAAATGTTGGGTACAGTGGGTAGATTTGTCCTGAACATTCATGCTTTGGGGAAATTATATACAAATATCTTCTGGATTAAAATTACTTTTCACATAAACAGGGTACTGTTTGGGAANGGTACTCAGTACTCAGAGAACTGTACTCTGTATGGCACTATAGTACTCAGGTATTCCAGTACTATAATATTTTTATTTACTGTATTTCATCCTGGAAGGTTCTAAACTTTGGAGCATTACTGGGGGTTCATCCCGTTAAAGACGCACAGCATTGGGCACACCAAAGTTTTCAGTATCTTCCCACTTATTTATAAAGAATTACTTTTGAAGAAGTATATTGTTATTTTAAAAAACAGTGATTTATAAAGTACTCATGAGTGCCAAAATAATTTGGGTTATGAATATTTTCCCCTTTATAAGATTGAACCAGCTGCAAAAACTGTGAGCAAAATTTATTTATTTATTTCAATAGATTCATCAACCACTCCCTTCTACTATAGTAGCCTGGGACAACTTACAACATATCAACAATTAGAATATATATAAATATATATGTGTATACATATAAATAAAATTCAAATAGTCATATAAAATCAATAATAAACCCAAATGTGGAGCTAAAACCCTACCTCCCCTCTCCTAACCCACTACACATCACCCTCACCAAAAGCCTGGTGGGACAGCCAGGTTTTACTCTGTCTTCGGAAAGAGGAAAGGTCTGGGACCAAGCCAACCTCCGTCGGGAAGGAGTTCCACATCCTTGGTGTGGCCACCAGAAACGCCCTCCTCATAGTCGCTACCCGAGATACTCGGGAGACCTCGAACAGGGCACTCCCAACCAAGCACAGGGGCCAGTCCAGGACCCAGGATGTGAGGCGGTCCTGCAGGTAGGCGGGGCCCAGACTGTGTAGGACTTTATAGGTCAGCACCAACTGCAGCCCCAAACGGAGCGCGTTGCATAGTCCAGTCTTGAGGTGATGAAAGCATGGATGATGGTGGCCAGGTTGGAGTCCGAATCGTACAGCTGANCTGTTGCAGGGCTGTATTGGTGCCCTATGCAGCCCTGAAACATGGATCAATGACCACCAAGGGTGGTTAAAGCGTGGTTAGCGTCATGTCTGTTTTCACCCATGTCTTTGTTTCCAGCTGGGGGCAAGGGATTACTTTTAGAATGTAAATGAGGCAAGTATGAGGGTAATGCAGCAATAATTTTTGGAATCACTACTTGCATGTTATTTCTTTACTTGGGTCATAAATAAGCTGCTCTTTGGCAGTTTGTGCCATTCTTTCATATTGCAGTGTAATTCAGAAACAGGTTGGTGATGTCTTTGTGTTTATTGTTTAGAAGTGTTTACTTTTATTTGGTTAAGGTAGAAACTCAGGTAATAGAATAGAGTGGTGTCTGTAACATGTGGTAAAGTTAGGAGTGGCTACAGCGTTTCAGTTCTTGCACAAATAGGCATAGTTTCATTGTAACAATCCAAGTAACATGAAGATGTACATCAATTCTGGGTTTGTTCACTTCTGTTTTTGTAAAATTTATCACCTTTTGCCTGATGTAGCAGTTCAGGTTGCCCCAAATGAGGGATAACTTGTGTTTGCATAGAACAAAGGTTGAGTTGCTCCATTTTTAGAAAAATCCACAGGTGGGGAACCTCAAGCACAGGGGCCAAATGCAGCCCATAGCAAGTTTTTTTGTGTCCCCAATCAAGTTCCTTCCTCCAACCACTGAAAAACTGAGCTCCAGGTAAGGCAGCAGAGGTGAGGGCATGCACACAAAGATAAGAGGCCGATCTGATATTGGCCCTCCTTTTATTGAGTTCACCCCTTAAGCAGCCCCGCACTCAACTTCTGTGTGGCCCTTGGAACTTGTACTAATTTTCAAAGTGGCCCCTGGGATGGGAAAGATTCCCCACCTGTTCTACACAGTGGTAGTTTGCATTTTTGAAGTAATTAAACTCAGAGGAACATCACTGCTTTAAAGCATATGAAGCTGAATTTGGTTTTCGTAAAACATATTATTATTTTTATTATTATTTCTACAATTTATACCCTGCCCCTCCTGAACACAGCTCGGGGCGGCTTCCAACAATATAAAAATACATAAAAACAAATATAAAACAATTTAAAATGATCAACAATTTAAATGTTTAAAACAGGGCCCCCGGGAATTAAAACAGTAAGCAGTGTAGGGGAAACATAACCCTAGCCCACCCTCCCCCGAAAGCCTGGGCGAACAGCCAGGTTTTACAACACCGCCAGAATGACAACAGGCTTGGGGCCAGGTGAGCTTCCTCCGGAAGGGAGTTCCAAAGGTGCGGCCCAGCCACCGAGAATGCCTTCTCCATTGTGGGCCCCCGCTTTACAGGGGGAGCCTCCAGGAAGGCCCCCCGGGGCAACCGCAGGAGCCGCTCTGGGGCACAGCGGGCGAGGCGGTCCCTGAGGTACGAAGGGCCCAGACCGTGAAGGGCCTTATAGATCAACACCAAAACCTTGAACCTAGCTCGGCACGCTATCAGCAGCCAGTGCAGGGTCTGGAGCACAGGTGTAATGTGCTCCCAACGACCCGTCCCCATAAGGAGACGAGCCGCCACATTCTGCACTAGCTGCAGCCTCCGAACCAGGAACAAGGGAACCCCCACGTAGAGCGTGTTGCAGTAGTCCAGCCTCGAGGTGACGAAGGCATGGATGAGGGATGCCAGGTCTGGGCCGGAGACAAACGGACACAGCCTATGCACCAGATACAACTGGCGGAAGGCAGCCTTACTGACTGCCTCCACCTGCCGCTCCAGGCGCAGGTCCGCGTCCAATATCACCCCCAGACTCCAGACCTGCTGAGCTATAGGAGGGCAAACTCCCCCAATCAGGGGGGCCACTACCTCCCTCGCTCTCCCCACCACCATCACCTCCGTCTTATCGGGGTTGAGCTTCAGTCTGCTCTGCCTCATCCATTCCGCCACGGCCTCCAAACATATAAATCTGAGACCATGTTCTCACCTGCGGTGGCCGTGGCAGCAGCGGGAGGGGTGAGGGAAGACACGGTAGCTCAGAGGAGCCGACCGACGGGAAAAGAGCCGGTGCGAATGGGGATCTGCCGCGACTTCTCTCATGCATGCCAGGGCGCAAAATCCTGCCCTGACATGCAGGAGAGAAGCCACGGCAGATCCCCGTTCGCACCAGCTCTTTTCCCGTTGGTCGGCTCCTCTGCGCTGCCGTGTCTTCCCTCCCGCTGCCACCACTGCCGCCGCAGGTGAGAACACAGCCTGAAACACCAATTACTTTGGTCATATACTGGTACCAGTGCATAGTATAGTTTTCCCACACAGACACATCTACGTAGCTCAGTCCCAACTTCTAACATTCTCAGCGTTCTAGCATTGACTTCTTCCAAAATAGACATTTCACACTTGTGCCAAAATATTGTGCTAGTTTTAAAAAGAGAAACAGAGGCTACTGTTGGTTGCCTAATTAACATATGAACCATAGAACCAAAAGGTGCGGATTCAAACTAATCATTCTGAAGTTGATCGTTTACTATTTTGCTTGTGTGTTCGAGATTTCAGTGAGAAATTCTTGACAGCAAAGCAGTTGCTCCCAACACAGCATTGTATCTAAAAATATAAACTTCTGATTGTGCTGCAGCATGATCACATCATCTCAGTGAGCTCTTAAGCCACTGGTTTCTTCAAAAAGCCACATGTTCTAAATGATTATTAAAGGAGATTTTAAGATAAAGGATTAATAAATCACTAATGGATAAATTAATAAATGGCTACTCATCCAGTAGGTTTCTTACAACCATTTTTAACACCATAGACTGATGTGTTTATGATCACCTATAACACCTTCTACTCCTATCTTTAGTATGTTGTAATCTGCTAATCATGCTTTTGCCCTTGTCCTTTATATATACCTGGGGTGGGGAGAATCAGAAGCTGCATTCAACTCTTGTGCAGGACTAGTCATGCTAACTTGAAGTAAATGTTTTTTACTTCATTCCACCTGAGTCTCCGCAGCTGAATTGCAGCTGCTCCTTAGAATCTCAGCAGACAAGGCTGCAGGACGCCAACTGCACCAGCCAGTCAGACAGTAGGAGAGGTTTGTGTGCACATGTATGCATTTGGGTGGCTCTTGGCCATATGAAGATTTTGGAGTTGGGAACATTCTTCATATGAAGTATAAACTTTAAAATTATACATATTACTACACATTAAACATACTCCTTGGATGGTTCTATTGACATAAAAATCTAAGAAATATGTAAACTATGGCGGTCGTGGTTTGGATATAATATCTATCAGTTCTAATGTTGTGACTTGAACAATTTTAACCTTGAAACCTAGAAACACTAATATACTTTAAAGTTGAAACGTTTTCTTTTTCATGAGTTTCTTCCATAAAATAACCCAAAAACAGAAATTCACAAAGACATGAAAGTTTCCATTGTTTATTTTGGTGTAAACATGGTTCCTCCTGATCCTCACAGGATGCGGATTCCAGACACTGAGGAAGATCCCTGCCACTACTACTAGGAGGCAGACAAAGGGCTTTTTCTCACAAGACACTCTCCACCTGCTGCCCACCCACTATACATATTACAGGGCATCCATAGGGCAACACTGCTGCCCTGCAACATGTATAGTGGGTGGGTGGTAAGTGGAGAGTGTTTTGTGTGAAAAGGGCCATAGTTCCAAACTGTGGGCTTGCTCTGAGGGGATCGCCCTCCATTTTCCCAGTTGGATTTCTGCTTCGTAGCATTAGGAGGTGCACTTTCGGGCAGTTTTCCTTTCCCATGCGGAAACATTTAACTCTGGCTGCCTGGGACAGTTTCGTATTACTGTAGGTGAGGGCTCAACTCCCAGACCCACGTTCAGATCCCTTGTTTTCTCAGGCTTTGCCTCTAACTTCCTCTGCCTGCTGCCCCTGCAGGCGTGGCTTGGAGAGAAGGACAGATGCGAGAGAGTTCCTGACAGGCTTTTCTTCTCGCTGCTCCTGTCGGCCGCTGCTTGGTCCCTCAGTGCCTCAGATGCCAGCTTTTCCTGCCTGTAAGTGGGAGCACCTACTCACAGCTTCAAGCAGTGCCAAAATTGCACCAAAAGCCCATGGCACCTGTGAGGGGGAACCTCAGAAGAGGTCCGGCCAGGATAGCGAAATACCATCACACTCCCAGTCTTCTCAAAGGGAAGTAGATCATTTTTCTTTTATTGAGTCCCTGCATGTTGAAGCCCTTAATAAAATTCTAGCCTCTCTAGACCATCTCCATGAGGAGAAGTGATCTAAAATATCAAAAAAGAGTCACCAGGGAGAAAGGGTTTTTTTCAAGGGCAAGTCTAAAGAGACTGGCAAGGGCAAGCAGTCACTGGTAAAAAGCTCCATCATAGGAAAAGCTTTTTAGAGAACAGCTGGGCTCTTCCTCTGAGGAGGAAAATATTAACAAGGGCTCTAACCTTAGTGAGGGAGAGATTGTCCCTGAGGAGGAATCCTCCTCAGATGAGGAAGGGTCTCGTCCCCCTCACCAATCTAGAAAGAAATCCCTGGCAGAGATTTTTCTCTCTGAAGAGGATGTGTCCTCTAACTCTCAAAGAGAGGACTCTGATAATGCTGAACCCAGCCTTGCAGAGCCTGCTCCTCTCCCTGTTTATGACTCCAAGGAACAGGGCCTTGAATTTTCTTTTGCTTACAAAGACACTTTAAAGAAACGCTCTCAAAGAGCTTTAGGGCTGAAAGAAAAGGCTAGTAAAAAGAAGTATTCAGACTCTTCAGATGAGGAGTCTGACCAGGACAATATTCCTAGACCCTCTTCCAGAGTGAAGGGCTACCCTTTAGATAGAGCTTTTGAACGCATTATTCATTCACAATGGAAACACCCTGACAAGGCTATGAGGCTCCCCAGAAACCTGGAGGCTGTATATGCCTTTTGCAAACAAAAGTCGGCTATTTTCATAATCCAAGGATTGACAGTGCTTCAGCCTCTCTGACACATCAGTCTGTCTTTCCAGCTGAGGGGGACCTTTTCCCTAATGACTCTACTGATCTGGCCTGTGCAAAAATTTGGAGGCCATTTCAGCAGTCTTACGCATCTCTACCGTGTCGTCTTACATTGCCAGAGAAATTTTGAAATGGTTCCAGTTCCAGATGCGCACGTCCCCTGGCATTCAGGAAAAAGCTTCCAGGAAATTGTCTACTAACACCTCTCTAGCACATGCCTTTCTTGCAGATGCATCTGTTGACGCAATCATCTGGTCTGCCAAAGCCATTGCTGCAAACGTAACAGCAAGAAGATGATTGTGGCTTCAGTTGTGGAAAGCGGATCCAGATGCAAAGAATCTGCTGGTATCCGCCCCTTTCCAAGGGGAGAAACATTTTGGCATGTCTTTGGATAAGGTATTAGCAGATGCTGCTAACAAAGATAAGAAGCAAACTTTACAACAGTTTCTCAATGTCAAGCCTTTTCACCCCTACTCCAGGTATCCTCAGCAATACTCGTACAACCAGAGGGGTTCCTCCTCTTATCAATCCAGAGGCCAGGGATCTAGCAGTCACTGGCATTGCCAGGGAAGATCGCCTGCACAGCAGCAGTGCTCCAAGCCAGAACCTGGGCACTCATCAAGTAGACAAGACTCCTGACTCTTTATCTTCCGCAATCTCATAGGGGTAAGACTGATGCAATTTGCCTATGTCTGGGAAGAGTCAACTACAGATATATGGGTAAGAGAGACGATAGCCAAGGGATATGTGATAGAATTCATGAAAACTCCAAGAGAGTTCTATCTCATATCCCCAAAGTAAAAAAAAATCCAGAAGAACACCAGGCACTGTCTGTCGAAATATCCAGAATGGCTAAAATTGGAGCTATAGAGCCTGTCCCTTACCTAGAACACAGGAGAGGTCTCTATTCAATTCTACTTTTAGTCAAAAAGAAGTCGGGTGACTGGAGGGCTGTTCTTGACATCAAAATGTTAAACAGGTCCCTTCAGCGCAAGAAATTCAAGATGGCGATCATTCAGTACATCTGTTTTCACATCTCGAAAGGAGACTGGCTAGCCTCCCTAGACCTCCAAGAGGCCTATCGTCCCATTTGCCCCACTCACAGGAGATGGCTTCACTTCCAATACGAGGACACCCACTGGCAATTCCAGGTTCTTCCATTTGGCTTGGCTACAGCCCTCTAGTTCTCGTGTCCATCATAGCCATTCTTCAACTCAAAGGAGTCACAATCCACCCTTACCTCGACGACATCCTGGTAAGGGTCCTATCTCTTCTCCAAGCTCAGGACAAGGTTCAGACAACTATTTGTTGCCTAGAGGACCATAGTTTCATCATAAACAGCGAAAAGAGTAATCTAATGCCCTCTCAAGTGCTGGAACACCTAGAGGTACTCTTAGATACTGTCAGATCGCATATTCATTCCTCAGGCGACACAACTGAAAATCGCTCATCTGATAGGAGAGGTTCAATTCCAGATAATAGCATCACTTCAGCAACTTGCCAGCCTATTGGGCTTAATGATCTCCTGCATCCAGCATCTCACCTGGGCACGATTCCATCTTCATGTTACTGTAAAGAAGATGCCTTTCCAAATTAGAAAAAAAAAAATTGCTGTCAGTTGATTCTAGGCCATTCATGCCCTTGCTGATTACTGGGTAGGTTTTGGCTCAACTAATTTGACAAAGAGTTGACCATGCCACACAGACTGCTGAAGACAAACCGCATTTGCAGTAATACATTATACAGTGAAAAAGCAAATTTCTGAGAGAAGGAGTTACGTGACACTTGACATGGCTTCTTTGGCAGCTTGATCGCTACTGCTGCCAGTGTTTGCCAAATTGTTTAGGAGTGGTATTCCTTATATTAAAAAATTGATCTGGATTTTGTAATATGAAGACCTCTTAAATACCAACTGTTGCAGCTAGGGCTGGGAAAAGGGGACCGCGGTGTCAGATATTGTCATTTGACAACCTATTATCGGACTATGGCCAAATATTGTCAAATATTCCATGAAACAAAAAATGACCTTATAAAGGCAGCTTATCATTTTTATTGGTTCATGGTCAGATGTCCATGTTTATGGCACAATTTTTTTCCCCCTAAATTTTACAACTTGTGAAGCCAAACTCGAAAATTCTTTGTTTGATGAAGAAGAAAAACAGTTGATAAGTTGAGTACTTCTCAGCATACTAGCAATTTCCTTACTTTAATTCTGAAGAATGGTTATAGTGAATTGTAACTATATAATCTTGTGTACTGGTAAGATATGAATGCTGCAGGATTAAAACTTCTTTTAAAGGATTGTGGCATCTTTATATTGGAATCATTAGTGGCAATGGGGAAAACACAGTGAACATGGGTCTCTGGGTTTACAGCAGAAATGGACTAAACGCCACTGCACAGAAGCAGAACTTCACATGGTCCTACTGACATGATTTCTAATCACAGTAGTTCCCCCTACCCCCCACTCCTGTCTCGCGTGCAAGCGGCCTCAGTAAAGGCCATGCAGATGTCACAGCCAGAGTAATTCCATTAGCATTAGTGACAAATGTTCATGTCCAGAGAAGGTTTTCCTTCCC
>QEPC01000119.1:597829-610972 GCA_003113815.1 Sphenodon punctatus | reverse complement strand
CATAAGAAGTGCCATACTGGGTCAGACCAATCGAGCCCAGCATCCTGTCGCCAACAGTGACCAATCATGATTGCTTGCAGTATCCACAGGTCCTTCTGGGGCAATCCATTCCCTGCTGTTCACTCCCAGCTTCTGATAGTAAGAAGTTACATACCCCAAACCTACCCAGCTATTAGCTGCTAATGGACCTATCCTAATCCTTCAGAAACTTGTACAATCCTTTCTTAAACCCAGTTATACTACTGGCCTTGACCATGCCCTCTGGCAACAAATTCCACAACTTAATTGTGCGTTGAGTGAAAAAATACTTTAAAAAAAAAAAAAAAATCTGCTAGTTTCATACAGTGTCTCCTAGTCTAGTACTATTTGAGAGGGTAAATAACCATTCCCTATTAACATGTTCCACACCACTCATGATTTTATAAACTTCTACCATATCCCCCCTGTCGTCTCTTCTCCAAGCTGAAGAGCCCCAACCTATCCAGCCTCTCTTCATAGGGGAGCCGTTCCATACCCCTTATCATTTTTGTTGCCCGTCTCTGTATCTTTTCTATTTCAACGTTATCTTTTTTGAGATGGGGTGACCAGAACTGCACACAATGTTCAAAATGTGGTCGCACCATAGACTTGTATACTGGCCTTATGATATTTTCAGTTTTATTCTCTATCCCTTTACGAATAATTCCAAACATCCTGATTGCTTTTTTGACAGCTGCTGCACACTGAGCTGAGGATTTCAATGTATTATCCACAATGGAGCCGATTCCACGTCCTGCGTGCGCCATGAGCAACTTGCGCAGGCACACATGCATGCAAACCGCACACATGTCCATAGAGGGCACATCGTGTCATGCAGAGCCCGCTTTGGATTGCAGCCAATGATGCCAAGGTCCTTTTCCTGAGTGGTAACTCCTAATTTAGAACCCAGAATTGTTTACATAAAGTTTGGATTGTTTTTCCCTATGTGCATCGCTTTGCACTTGTCCACATTAAATTTCATCTGCCATTTAGATGCCCAGTCACCCAGTCTTGCAAGATTCCCCTGCAATTCTTCACAATTCACTCATGTTTTAACTACCTCAAATAACTTGGTATCATCTGCAAATTTGATCACTTCATTCCTTACTCCCCTTTCCAGATCATTAATGGGGGCCATAGAAGCAGAGAGGCATACCGTAAGACACTATTGCTACTACCCAAACCCACCAGACTGCCTGGGAGCCAGAACTTTAATGTAAGGGAGGAACTGGGTAAAGCAGTGCTGCCCCATCCCTCCGATTGGTGGAAGTCACGGTCAATTTAATGAGTATTGTGGCTCTTGGCAATATGGAAATGTTGGTATGCGGTTTTGGGGCTTGAGAGCTTTGCCCACCCCTGCCATATTGAATGTCACTCAAAGGTATTTGAACCCCCCAAATCAGTAAATGTGACCAGCAGTACATAAGGCTTGATCCCAATACCCACGCTCTGCAAACACCACACATGCATCTCACGTGCAACCCCCACGCAGACTGCTCATGTACCTGTGCAGGAAGGACTATGGCCCACGTACAAAGGTTGGGGATCCATCCCAGTATTAGCAAAACCAATGCTGGTGATTACTTGCTTGGTAAATTATAGGAAAATATACTAATCTCATGCTTTAAAAATATTGAAACATCAGTGGCATTTGATGATTCAGTTTTTGCAGAGCAACTTGGTCTTAAAGCTGTCCATATTTCTGGATATTGGGCTGTGAGCACATTATGGTAATTGTATTCTCAGGCTTCATGATGACAGGGAGGGAAGTGATGCAAACTGGATGTACTCTCTCTTACTCAGGGACACCCACGCTGGTTCTTCAGTGGGGTAATATTCTTGTCCTGTCACTTGTAGGGTCACCTGCTGCATGAGCATTTAAACCAGGTGGGCAACTTAATGGGTAAAATATCTATCTGGAATGAAGTGGAGAACGGTTAGAAACTGATGTTACCACCAACTATGAGCCCTAATTGATTTGCTTTATTGGTCAGACAAATGAAAATCTTTATTTGGTTGCCAAGGTCAGCTTAACCAAAACAAGAGGTTTTTAACCACTGACAGACAATACCTTTTACATCAGATAATTGTGTTTCACAAACTCTTTTGTCTTACGTCCCTCTCCAGGTGAATTCTACCATTCATAAACCCCTCCCTCTCATAGTTAAGCTTTTCCCATGCTCTAGGAACACTCTGCTGTGTGGCTTCTCTGATAGTTCTTTGTTTGGCATCCTAATGTTCTGGATTATTTTCTAGCCCATTCTCTAATAGTCCAGGTTAAGGTATAGTCCATTGCCTAACATTGAGGGTGAGCTGAATGTTGTTGTTTTTTTAATTTCCTAAGTTTTGAAGTAGAAAGCACACATTTATAGAATACATATTTGCCTAAACCAGACTTGAACCTTTGACCTTCCAGTCTCCTTTTCATACTTCCGCTACCTAGATTACAGGAGCAAGTGCTAGCTGCTCTTTTTGGTCTTTGTTCTGTTTTTAATTCAACAACTTTGTGAAGGATTTTCCATGTTGCAAAGTGATTAAATGGTTATTAGTTAAGATACTACAGTAGCATGAGCAATATGGCTGGAGACAAACTTTGGAGCAACCATTCTGAGTCCTAGGTTCCATGTTTTACTGTGCTCTTGTATTGCCTCTTATGATTTAAAAAGTAAGGAAGTAGCTCCTGTGCCCTTACTTGGTACAACTGGATATTGGTTGCAAAAAAGTTGAGATGTAGAGGTAGCACCGTATTGGAAGAAAGATTTCAACTCTCAATCATTTTGTGACTACTTTAAAAGGCTAGAGGTGATTTGTGGCTAGAGTTACTCATATTTTCGCATCCCCAGTGTGTACTTCAGTTTGATAAATGCTGCCATAAGGTAAATGCTCAGTAGCTTTCTTGCCTTGTAGATTTAAGCAGAAAACTTGCTAATATAACGTTCGGTACTTGTTTAATCTTGAAACGTGAGATTTTTGCAACTGTACATCTGTTGTTAATGCCATCCAGTATCCTCCCAACAAAGTCTTTTAAATATACCAAGAGGTGCAATTTCAAATACACTTTGCAAGGCTTTATCTGTTCTGTTCTAGCTTTTATTCTAATCAATTTTGTATAGCTAGCTCATTGTATATTTCTATCCTATAACATATAGGTTAGCATATCCAGTAACGCGTCCTATGTATTACTGTTGCTGCTAAATAAATTAAAAATCCTCCTCTGTTCTGCCAATATTCTGCTGTTACCAAACATATAATTTATAAATTGATACAAGTACTTTTGACACATAAGTGAAAACAAATGCATCAGTTATGAAAGCAACGAATTTCTCATATCTGAGAGTCAAAATTAGCTCAGATATTGCAAAATACAAATTGGTAGCTGACTCTTAACTATAGAATATCATCTCTTTTATGTTCAAGATATTGCAAAATATTTCATAACTTAAATACTAGTGTTACAATAAGTGTGCAGACAAATGCAGCAATTACTTTTTAGTTCCGAATTTGATGTGTTTAGAGTGGAAAAGCTGGCCAATAAAAGGTAGTTTCAAAATGCCAGGGGATCTTAACATGTAAACCAATAGGGAAACAAAGAAGGATCCTTAATATAAGGTCATCGAGAAAAATGCATTTTCATCAGTGCACCAGCACTCTATGGTGATCCACTGTAGGGTCAGTACGCGGTAAGAGAGAAATTCTGCTGTTGGATTTGTATTGCAGTCTTCTGTCCCAGAATGCTACCAACTGGTCCATATTGTTCCCTGTTAATAGATAAACTATAGAAAAAGTCAATGAACTAAATACACCAGATGTGGGGAATCTTCCCTCCCAGGACCCATGTTGAAAATTATTACAATTTCCAAGGACCATAGAGAAGTTGGGGTTGTGCTTAAAGGGTGTGCTCAGGAAGAGTATAGTCCAAATCAGATCTGTGCCATAGATCCATCCCTCTATCCGTGTGTGCATACCCTAATCTCTGCTCCCTTCCCCTGAGCTCAGTCTTTCAGTTTTTGGAGGCAGGAGGTTGATCCAGGAGACAGATTAAGGAAGTTTAAATGGACCAAATGAAAGCTATCCATGGGCTGCATTCAGGCTTGCAGTTCCCCACCCTTGAAGTACACTATGATAAATCAATCCCATACATTTTTAACTGATTGTAATATTATCCCTCTTAGCAGAGAGCTATGTAATCTTTATTGCAGTACCTAGGTGCAAAAGACATTGCACAACAATTGGAAATGTGCATTCTGAACCTGACGAACATATGGTTCTTTCTATGAAGCTGCCATGATTTGAATTGGAGTCATTCATTCATAAGAGTTAGGAACATAAGAGTTTAAAAAATATGAGGCTTTGATACTGTAATTACATGAGTTACTAGTCCAGTTATCACAAATCTTGTGATACCATATTCATTTGCAGCAACACTAACCGAAATGTTCCTTTTACAGAAGTGCAACTTAGAATCAAATTTGGCCCCGTATACCTAATTTACTTTCTGTTGTGTTGGTATGTTAACCAGTATGTATTTTTTTCACACTGTTCCATTCATAAAGCCAAGAGTTCATTCATAAACATAACATTTCCTTTTATTGATTAAAAGGGGGAAATGTAAAATTGTTTTAGGATATGCAGTGCTTGGGGAAAAAATAGCATTTAAAGTTAACGTACACTGGAAAGACTGTGAGGTAAACACAGATCATTTTCATCTCACTTTAAAAAAACAACCATGCATGGGGTTTTCCTGAGCAGGCAAACATGAAAATTATAAAATACCTAATGATTATCAAGTTAAATGGATTTATTGAAGGAAATGCACTTTTCTATTGAAGGAAATGCACAGTGCACTGTGAAACGTTCAATAAAGTTGAGAAGCTAATTAGATGATTTTGAAATCAATCTATTAATTTGGGCTTAGATAGTATTGTACTACAGATTTTCTCATTGATATATGAATAAGATAGAATGAAAAAGCAGCAAATAAACTAATCAGCTTAAAGTTTACTGTTTGCTTTTTCGTATTCACTTAGGATTCCAGGTGTCACTAGTAAAATAAGTTTCAACAGAAGTGGGCTTTCCAAGGTGTGCTTTGTTGATCCAATACAGAGCCCAAATACCAGGTGTCAAAGAAATGACAAGATAAACAGTAAGTTCCACTGGACATTTAGCTGGTAAACGTAGGAAAGGAACAGAGAATTGTAAAACAGGAATGTGCTACTATGGGAATGTTTACACAGTTCAAAGTGATTTAAATAATTTGCCTGCAAAAAAAACCCACATTGCTTTCTGAATTCTCAGCGACTGTGTTACTTGCAATGCTTATCCTGTTCATTTTTCTTAAGGATTTCCCAGAGACCTTCAGGGAAAAAATATCAGTTTGTCTAAATAAGTATGATGGAATTTGCTTACAGGTTTTATTTATTTGATAACACATAAGTGAGGAAACACCATGTAGTAGCCTAGTGTTTAGCCTGGAGGGTTTTTTTAATCTGCCGTTTTCTTTTAGGAAATGACTTAACAGCTGGGGAGAGTAGACTGCTTTATGATTTTTTTTCATCCTGCACTACACATCTGTTAGAGTTGGTGTTTAACAATGCAGTGTAATAACATTGCTAACTTAATGAGTATGAGTTTCAAAATATGGGGAGGAAAACATGTTTTCCTTCTAAATCAGTAAGTTTAAGTGATTAGTACCCAGATACTTACACAAAAATTTGCAAACATGAGTTCATCAAGTTGTTTTCCAAGCCCCTCAATTAAAACTCCTTTTTAGGTGCATTAATATTGGTTTAGGACCTTAATCATAAGTATTCAGATTTGCAAATAATGGACCATAGTATAAGACAAGATTTTCAGTCACTTTTGTCTTATGCTTTTGAATCTCATCTGTGTGCTAACATATGCAAATGCTACTTGAATAAAAGGGTACATCATGTGTGTACATGTGTTTCTATGTTACCTAGTAAGGGAAGCAAGAAAAATTACAAATGTATTGGTAATGTAATGAGTTATTTTCCTTTAAAATTCACAACCATTTTTGTGTTGTCATCCCAGTTAAGTAGAAGAGTAGTAACAGCAGCTTTTCATTATGGTGAAAATGTTGACTACTGGATTTAAGCTACACAGTATTTCATTCCGAGACCATAAGTATTAGTGAGACAGATGCAGGATTAGAGAGAGAGTGCAATTAAACTATGCTTATATTCATTAAACTGTGCTTAGGTTCACTTTCTGTAGGTGCCATTTAAGCTGCTAATTCAGTCAACACAACTCTGCGCAATATCTTGGGAAAGTGTTAGTTTCTGGGTTTTGTTTCTTTTTTAAAAAACAAACTTAAATTTATGTAGAATTTTAAGTAACTTTATTCTCTCACAAATCTTGTTGTAGTGTTAAGCAGCCTTTTCTCTATAATGCAGTGCTTTATGGTGATTGCCTTGTGGAGAGTATATGATAAATTCCTTTTTGTATAAAAAGCTGCAGTGTAGAATTTGTCATATGAGACACCGTTTCTTTGAGGTGAAAGAAATATCACTCTTTTTTGGCTCTTTTTTTTCCTTCTCACCCTTATTTCAGTGGAGGAGTTGGAATGCCTTTGAGTAGAGCTACTTGACATTCTGTTGTTTCCCTAAGTTAGTGTTACTACTAGCCAGTCAGAGAAGTACCGTTCAGAGATTTAGGCATGAAAGTTCTGCATCATACACATAACCCTTGTGCAGTGTTGTGAAAACATTCCCCAGGTATTTCACTATACATTTATAGGTAAGTGGAGATAAAGTAGCCATAGTCACATCAGCTCATCAAGGTTTTTCCAGTTTGACAGTATTTTTCCACTGAGTTTGCATATGTCTACAGCCAGCATGTCTATTTGCTAGTAACTGTTGATAATTTAAGTTTGAGTTGTTCGAACAAACAAAGTGTTCTGCAACACACAGTACAAAAGTTGAAAAAGATGCAGCAAAAAATGTGTTAGCATTTAGAATAGAAATAATATCACTTTACCTTCATCAGCCACTGTGTGTTGTTCTCCAGGATGTTTTCAAGTAGCTGAAGTCTTTGTACTGAATCGTCATAATCCAGCGGTGCATCCCTCTGCACTGCGTTAGACACATAGGAGCTAGAAGAAGAGCGGCAATTGTCCATCTCGGGCAAAAGAAAAGTATAGCTGCATGACCCATGTTGAACTTGATACTGCTTCTTGCCCATAGGTTCCATGCTTTTCCGAAAAGCTAAAACTAAACTAAGGTTGCAGCTGACTATAAAATAAACAAGCAACCACATTATTATTTTTTTCTTCTTCTAAGTCAGCAAATCTAAAATGCTGTAGTAAAGTTAGAGTCCAGATTATCCAGCTAGCCTCTCCTGAAATTCAGTGCTCTGTTGTTCTATGTAAAGTCCTCTGAATGATTGTTGGCTTTTTGTCACATTCCTAGTTGCAAAAAAATAACAACAAAAACTGCTGCCTTTTCTCCAGTCGTGCTGTAAACTGTCAGATGCAAATAGGAGGAACAGTACTGTCTCAGCTGCAAGATTTGTGAACGTTTTACAAATAAATTTTAATGTTCTTTCTCTTTGTCTTTTGGCAAGAATCTACTACTTTGGTATCTGAATCAATCACTTTCCTTTCTTTATATGATAAGTTGATAAGAGTAACTAACTAGACATGTGCAGCTGAACTGCTCCTCCCTCCTGACTTATCCGTTATCTTCCTGTAGAGGGGAGTCACTTGCAAAGCAGCATGAAAATCTGAGCACTCTGTTCTCTGCGTTCAGTAGCTTACAGTATATGCTGCAGAAAAGCTCTGGGGGAGAAAAGATCAATTGCAGGACCCCTGTGAATTTCATGAGCACCTCCTTAATTACGGATTTCCTAGACAGAAAAATCAGTCTCCAAGATCTCCAATTATGTGTTTCACTGGGAGTTGTAAATTGTTTAATAGTGATCATTTGAAAGCACAGTCATGTATGTTCGTTTGTTTTGCTCCTCTTAAACTAAACAATGTTGGTTTGAGACGCACTTAAAAGAATTTTTAATACTTTATATAAATAAAAAGGAAAATGTGCTACTGTTTGGACAAGGCAGGATGCTCTTGCTAAACGAAGCCACTGAACTTTTCAGTAAAACAAATACTATGCGTTCATTGTCTGATCTGTACAATAGCAGAATATTAGAACAATCTTTCACATATGAGCATTTTACAATACCCATATAAACTGAAAACAGTGTTCCTTTTTAAAGCTATATATTGAACAGATAAAATCAGTTGTTTTCAGCATATTGATAGCTTTGAAGTCAGCTATGCTGTAAAAAGTGGGTAAATTTTCAGTGGTAACAGAAGCCATTTAGTAAATGCCATGGCAACAGGACTTTCTATATTTGATCAGACTTGGCCCAGTTCTAGCCTCTGGCAGTCACCAAAGTAGCTTTAGCGGGGAGAAGGGGCAGAAAGAGGAACTCATAATGCACATTTTTTGTGTACGCAAGACTACGTGTGGGGAAAAACAAGCAAATATTTCAAAATCTAAGCTCCAAAACTGTGAAACTGCTAAACAGTTAAAAGACTGAGAAAAACAGCTCAATTCCACTGAAAGTTTGGAGAAAAATTAATTCTCTACCATGCAAATGTACTAGGAATCCATCATGCTGGAAAAATGGAGAACATGAGAAGATGCCCTCTACTTTCCTTCCTCGTGGAAGTGTGCTTCCTTGTTTAAAATTATTTCAGTTGTAGTATTTAGGTGGATGTCTTACTGAAGATGTCAGACTACCATGCACTATGTTGCTGACAGTGAAATAAGGTGCAGCCACATGAGCTGTGATGGGCCCAATACCTGTGCAGCCCCATGGCATGTAAATGCAGATGCCACACTGTGGAGCCTAGGCAGATGGTCAGCTCCCGTGGGGCAGTCAGCTGGCCGAGCCGCTGGCTGATTTCCTGCCACAGCCGGGGCAGGCGAAGGCACCAGACACATGAGTGGGTGCCTGGCCCTGCCCCACCTACCTACCCTGCCCCAGCTAAAATTCCAGCCACAATGTGGTTGTGTGCAACAGGTAACATTGGCCACCGCAGAGCTCGCCATGTGGCAGTACAGAAGGGACCCGGGCACACAGGCTACCATGCCTTGAGCAGCCTTACCCCACTTTGGGAAAGGCTGCTACACAACATGTCCTCAGTCTTTTTCCAAGGACACATCCCATAGCAGCCAGCTGCTCACCCAGTCACATGGTGGGGGGAACATCTGGCTGCTGCTGACCACACAGTGCACTGCATCACATGGTACGGCTGCCCAGAGTGGGTTACGGCTGCCCAATGTGTGGTCTCCTGCCCAAGGCGTCTCATAATTACCCATAATTATGGTCTTGCAGGTAGGGGGCACCACTGATGGGGAAGAGAGCAGAAGAGGAGTGAGTAGGGAGCCAGGATTGTGGGTGAGGCAAAGCTTTCTGCTTTAGTTATGCAGTTGATTGCTGAAGTCCCTGCTTAATCCTATGGATAAATGTTATCTATCACATGAAGTGATCAGTACCATCTATACATCCCCTTTTTACGCCCTGTGGCCTTGAAACTATGGGTCATTTCAGACATTACGAAAACACCTTTCACCACAGGGAACCGCAGTGGATTCCCTGTGGTGGTGGTGGTGTTTCCAGGAACGTCTGTTTGGTCCCAGCCAGATGTTCACCACAGTGAACTCCCGGCCGGGATCAAGCTTGACCACGGTTCTCGACCTCTGGCCGGCCGGAGGTCAAGAACTGTGGTTGGAGTGGCCACGATCCGGGATGGGCCAAAAGTAACGTGTGTTACATTTGGCTCATCCCGGATCGTGGCCCTGATCGCGATACGGGATCGGGTGCAGTGACCTGATTGGTTGCTGCACCCACGCATCTCCCCAAGGGCAGGCAGACATGGGAGCGCAGGAGGGGAGGGGCTGTGCGGCCACACATCGCACAGCCCCACCTCCTCCCCAATCCCTGTTAGCAATCAGACCGGCATGTCTAAAGAACGGATGGCCTGATCACGGACCGGAATCCCGGAGACGGATCCCTGTCCAGGGTTCAGTGTGGCGGCTGAAATTACCCTATGTAAGTGCTGTCAAAGCTGGCTTAAGAAACGAAAATCTCTTTATAATTGCAATGTGGATAGTGGACATTTCTTATTCTACCTGATATTTTGGTGACTGTCTTAACCCAAAGGAAGCCAAAGAGTTTAAAGATTTTTTCAAAGTAGCTCTTGTTTTATTTCCTTCTACAGGATCTAAGCCAGAAATATTGCATTTGTTTGGGAGGTATTTTTGATGCCTTGAACTTGGATGTACATTACAAAAATAGCAATATGGTCAAAGTTCTAGATTGGCTTGAATTCTGCATTTGGCACATTATCTTCAGCCTGGTATGATTTTTTTTGTCTTTCCCTCCATTCGGAACAATTTTCTCATTTCTGGAGGAGGAAGTGGTCTGCTAGCCTCTGTGGTAGTTACCTCCTTGGGGAGCTAAATTAGTCGAGGGTGGCTGGAAGAAGCTGAGTTTTGGAATGTCTGTGAAATACTACGAAGGATACTTAAATGTAATTTTTGACCTCAAATATTTTGGTGAGGAATGACTGCTTTGCTAATATATCGCAACAGAACTGAAAGGAGTCTGTCTTTCCTTTTGGGGTATAGAGCTAATGAATAACAGGGATGATCAGCCTCCTAGCACCACAGAGAGAATATCGTAATAATATCAGATGTATTCGAGTACAAAGAATCTGAATATTTGGCATGTGGTTTTGTATATCTTGCTACAGAGTGCATCAGTTCTAGCTTCATCTCAATATTTTGTTGTGTTTTTACACATATGGGAAACAATCAGCAAGGTGTTTTATAGGTAGAGAGGCCTATTTAAATATACAGAACAGCTTATTTATTCTCCAAATGGAAACTGTTACACTTGGCCTGCAGTATCCTGCTTGCTTTTTAGTTAACAGTATATAGTGTTTGACATAAAATAGCAAATACTGGCCCAGGATATTTAAAGTACAAATTGGATCTAACCCTTTTTTCCTTTCCTCTATTTTTTTATTTTTTTATTTTTTTTAAGCAGTCAACATAAATCACCTAAAGAAAAGGGGTGAAATGTATATTTTGTCAAAACTAAGCATTAAAAGCTTTTTGCCAGATGTGCTTCAGGCAATTTCCTTTCCTGGGAAACTGTAATTTCCCTTACTCAACCAATGCTTTTTTTTATTCCATGCAGCATATTCGTAAGCTGCTTTAAAAGAGATGCCTAGAACCCACAGGCACTATCTTTTTTTACTTCCAGCTGCACAGCTTCTGTTTGACAGGGTGACACAGAGGCACTTTTGTGAGATCTTTTATTGTAAAGGGAACATAGAAGTTTGTAGAGTAACATAAGTAAACGTTAAGTGCATTTAGTCTGTGTAGGGATTTGGCACCTTCTTGTTTTAGAATTGTTGATTGTATAGTAGTGTGAATTCCAGTTTAACTTGTTTTAATTGAACTTTCCCAGTGAAATAAAGGCTGAGGAGAAATGTGAGAGGCAAGTTGCTTTTCTCATTATTTCAGGGAGATTAGGCACTTCTGAGTAATTTGTAGAATTGCTAAAATACAAGAATATACCATATCACCCTCTATGGCTACAGATAATGAAATCCTCAAATAAAATGTTAGATGAGAATATAATGTTTGAAATGTTGTAATTATGTTTAAATGATGAAAGCCTTTTATGCATAGCTGGCATCTGAATTACAGCCATTTTGCCATTTTTCTGTTAGGGGCTTGCTTTTTTTATTCAGTTCCTTTAAAGCAGTCTATAATAATTCGGTTGGCTAAACTGAAGATATTTTCTCTCAGTGGAAAAGTTTTGAATGCCAACAAGGATGAGGATGGGAAAGTTGCAATGCTAGAAACATTGACGAGATGGAATACAATGCTAGCTCACTATTGACATTTACAGCATATGCTTTCAGCATGGGGTCTAGAATTATTAATTGTACAGTTCCAGGTACACTGCTGGTGCTATATAAATAATAAAAAATAACAATTAATAATTTTAGGCTGCCATTGATTTTGTGATAGCTGTACCTCTCCTCTGTGCCATGGATTCCTTGCTGAATGAGCATGAGGCAGGTTCTTCCTGCTGTTGTTCCCCTTTTGGGTGCATTTGTTGGTGCACACCAATAATACCCTTCCCTTCTCAGGGCAGTTAAAACTTTTTTGTTGTCACCTCATCAGTCCAGGCCCCAACATCAGGTAATCGGACTGCCCAACACCCTTCTTTCTTTACCTTTCCAGTCAAGATCCTCTTACACCTTCTCCTATGTTATTCTGCTAAACAGATCTCTGGACTTTTTGTCAAGCCCTTTGTATTTTTAGAATTGCACTTAGTCTTACTGGGCTTTATGTCAAGCCCCCCATTCCATGCCAGTGTTAGTCCATTTGCCTCATACGGCAATCTCAGAGTAGCTCTTCCTCTGGTTGTCAGTTCCATGCCTTCTTCCCATTTGAGCTTTTTTATCCTCACTTGGCTTTGAGACAGCCTGGTTATTACCTCAGTTAGTGAGATCAGCTGACTCTGCTTCCTCTAGTTGTCAATGAAATACCTGGCCAGCTTCCAGCTCTCCAGATTGGATTAACCCATCCATGGTCATCAGGGAGGAGATGGAGACTCGTGTATAGTCCCTTTAAGACCATATATCCACAAAACTTATCTGCAAATTAAATAAAATTAAATCTCCAGTAGTGGATGTTTTGTGTCTATGGAAACACTCCATTCTGGAGTAGTGTTGTTAAGGTCACTGCCAACACTTGGTTGTCACAAGTTCACATTCACTTTGCACTCCACTTCTTCAGTCCATTGCAAGCCTAATGCAACAGTGCAATGGAGGGCACAATCCTCATGACGGGCACATGCAAATGCCACACTGTGGGACCAGTGCGGGGACCTGGGCAGACAGTCGGGGGACCTTGTGAGTCAGCCAGCTAGATAGGCCACTGTCCAATCTCCCATGGTGTCCCATTAGCAAAAAAGCACAGTCTGTACACCACAAGAGAAATAAATGATTGATGCAGTGGCAGCTGGCCACCCAGGGAGTTTCGGGCACTGCCCCCCAAGCTCCGCCAAGGGCCAGCC
>QEPC01000119.1:586491-597729 GCA_003113815.1 Sphenodon punctatus | reverse complement strand
CATAGCCCTACTGCAATACTCTTCCCCTTTATACCTGGAATTTCTATCCATAGAGATTCTAGGGAGTAGTTCGCATCCTTTAAAATTTTAATTGTACTTGACTCACTGTTGTCTTTTACATATAGAACCACCCCACCACCAACTCTTTCTGCTGTCATTCTGATATATTTTGTACCCTGGTACAAAAAAATCATGTTTAAAGCAATGAGTTTTTTAAATGATTCAAGCATTTGACAGTAATCCAACCTCCCAAACATCATTATCACTTTTGATTTTAAAATCCCTCTTCTGCTAATCAGACCTTCATATGATAGATTATGTTATGTGTTAATGGGTAGTAATAACCGTAACAAAATGTCATACTGCCCAAGAACAATTTGAAATTAGCAACTCAAAGAAAAACTGATGTCAGATAGTATGGAAAGGAAGTGAGAAATTGTGAAAGAGGAATAAACAAAGGGTTTAGAGCAAGAGGACGTTGATGGCATCAGTAAAATACCTAGTTCCTGACATCTGTTTCCCTGAAGAAAAAAGTACAGCACATGTGTTAACCTTTTATTTGAGAGTGCAAAAAGAATATTTGCAGTGAAATGTTTTTATCTATGTACTTCCACATTTGTATATTGGAAGACATATTTGGAGTGAGTAGAATTGCTACAGGCTAGCCTTCCCCTCACTAAATATTATTCTTCATCTCCCACTGCATTAATATGTCATGTGAATTATTACCTGAGCTCTTGTATGCCCCCTTCTGGCTTTGGAGGAAAGTTCGATTTGCACATTTGCATTATCTTCAGTGTCACTATTACCACACACAGGCTAAAGGGACTATGTTAAATAAATTTAGATATTTAAAAATAGCATGATACACATTTTTTATATGTGACAGAAAAGTTAAAATAGAAATCTGCTTTCCACACAACTCTTTGTTTCTTTTAAGTCATACACTAGCACGTTAAAAAGCTTTCCATCTTTCACCAATTACATGCAGCTAATTACAGGTCAGTCTTTTAAGCACCATCGTAATCCGCAAAATAGTACCCCTTCTCAACATTGGAAGTAGGCAATAAGCCTACTTTCTCTCATTGACTTTTTAATTGCATAAATCCATGTTTCAGTTGAATGGCTTCCTACATCAAGAAGGTGAAAACTAAGATCGTTGAATTATTTATGTTTTACTACAGAGATGGTGTACTCTTTTTATGAAATAGAATCCAGAGAAATAATTATTGTTGCCATCGGTCTCATCCTAAAATGAATTAAGAGCCAGCCTAACCACAGCTGCTACTTGCTTCTCATTATCATGAGAAGTGGAAATCCTACTAGCTGCATTCATCTTAATTTTGTTTGAGTTTGAGTATAAAACATTTTGATTTGGAGGTCTTTCATTCAGTTGTCGCAGGCAGTTACACATTTCTCAAATCTCTGTTCTCCAGGAATTCACCTTTATAAAGAAGTGATGTACTGGCATTAACGATGTTGTATAGGATGTTGACTTTAATGACCAGTGACTCATGTCCTTCAACATAAGTAATATGTCTAGTTCAACAAATTGCTGATCACGTTATAGTATTTTGCTAACAAAGTTGTCCTCCTTTTCCAGATTTTCCAATTATTCTGTTTTCTAAGTCCAAAGATTTTGACATTCACAGACATTCAGTATTACTGCTATTATTAGTCTCAGTAAATTTTTTGAACCAAGATGCTGATGACATGGGCCACAGGGAGAAAATGGTCTCATGAAGCATCCTGACTGACAAACTTATTCGGTTACATCCTGGAACAAGCTGCTTATTACCTTATGAGCCTGATTGATTACCTTATGAGCCTATTAAAATGTTTGGTGTAATCTTGTAGATGTTTATACTCTTTGCCATTGAAGTCCATGACAAAAATTAACAAAAATATTATCCCTAGGGATGGGCGAACAGAACCGAGTTCGGAAATTTGGTTTGGTTCGGAAGTTCGGTTCGGTCGTCCAAACTATTCGAGATCAGTCCGAACTTCCGAACAAAGTTCAGAAATTCAAACCCCATTGAACTAAATGGAATATTATCTTTTAGGGATGGGTGAAATTCGGAAATTCGGTTCGGTTTGGTTTGGAAATCAGAGTTCGGTTCGGAAGTTCGGTTCGGTCAGCCGAACTGGTCGAATTCGGTCCAAACTTCCGAACCACGTTTGCCCATCCCTAATAATCCCTCTCAAAAGACTTTACAATGGTAAGTATAAAACAAATAATTTTCTGTAGTGGGATCCACATAAGTCCAATGCACTTAGGTCTGAAATCTGGCCAGCTCAAAGTGCTAATTCATTTGGGCAGAGGAGAAAAGGGTTGTCCTTCCTCTGTTTACAAGCCCTGGGACCATGCTGGATAAGATTAATTTAATTTAAGCCAAACTCTTCTTGAGACCCCCAAAACTCAGCTTAACCAGACTTCACTGTAGTTTCTCTTAGTCTTGAAAAACACCAAACGTTCTAGCACACCACCATATTTTGAACTATAAATTTAGCATGGTCTAATACTCTGATTTTCAAACTGGCGGTGGGCCTCCCGTGAGGGAGTTAAGTGGAGTTCTGACTGAGTTAAGTGGAATCTACAAAATAATGGGCTGCAAGGGGAGGAGAGAGAATCGAAGAGCACTGGAGGGAGGGAGGTGAAGTAATAGGAGGAGGGGAGCAAAAGAGGAAGCAAACTCTGTGTATGGTGGTACCAGTCATGGGGGCAGGAGGGCTTCGTTTCCACCGACAAGTGTAAAGGGAGAGGGGGGCATGGATCAAAAAAGGTAGAGAACTGCTGGTCTGAAGTCCAGGCTGAAGGGGGGAAAGTCGAGAGTAATTCCATAAAACTTAAAATTGCTTTCCTGTGATGAAAGTATAGTTGTTCCTGGTTTTGGCTGTGGTCACATTCTCTCACGTTTCTATGGAATATTGTTGATATTGTTTTATTTTTAAATTTATTGATGTGTTCTGTTTACACTCTTGTGCCCAGTTTTATTCTCTAGTTTTAAAGACTGTCTGGTTCTTATTTAGACTATTAATTGGCTAGAATTCAGAGAATAGCAAGAAAGATCATTGAAGCTGAAGGTAGTGAAAAAGATTGTCCTATATTTATTTATTTATTTATTTAAAAAACTTTTACCCCGCCCCTCCTGCCACAGACAGTCTGGGGCGGCTAACAAAATCAATAAAATACAATAAAACATATAAAAACATCATAAATCAACAACAATAAAAATGAGGAGAAAAAGGAATCTCCAGTACCCACCACCACCCCTTACCCTCACCCTTCTCCCTCGCCAAACGGCTGACGGAACAGCCAGGTCTTACAATTCTTACGAAAAACCGGAAGGTCTGGGTCCAGACGGGTCTCCACCAGGAGGGAATTCCAGAGGCGCGGCGCGGCCACCGAGAACGCCCTGTCTTGCATGGAAGCCCGGGAAACCTGAGGGACCTCCAACAGGGTACCCCCAGATGACCGCAGGGGTCGGTCCAGAACCCTGTGAGTGAGGCAGTCTTGCAGATAGACGGGTCCCAGACCATGTAAGGCTTTATAGATCAAAATCAACACTTTGAATCAGGCCCGGAAGACTATTGGCAGCCAGTGCAGAGACCGGAGCACCAGTGTAATGTGCTCCCAGCAGCCCAGCCCCACCAGGAGCCGGGCTGCCGCATTCTACACCGACTGCAGCTTCCGAGCCGTCACCATAGGTAGCCCCACATAGAGTGTGTTACAGTAGTCTAACCGAGAGGTGATAAAAGCATGGATGATTGTGGCCAGATCCGGAACCGAAACCAGCAGCCAAAGCCGCCGTACCAGATGTAATTGGCGGAAGGCACTCCTCGCCACAGCCTCCGCTTGGTGATCTAGGCGGAGCTGCGCATCGAGGAGTACCCCCAGGTTCCGCACCTGGGAAGTCAGTGGAGGACAAACCCCCTCAACCAAGGGGGCCGTCATCTCCATCGACTTACTCACTAATATCATCTCCGTCTTGCCAGAATTCAGTCGCAGTCGATTAGCCCTCATCCAATCCCCCACAGCCGCCAAACACCGGGTAAGCACCGAGACAGCCAGGCCTGGGTCAGTTGAAAATGAGAGGTACAGTTGGGTGTCATCCGCATACTGATGACACCTTACCCCATACTCCTTGATCACCTGGCCGAGCGGCTGCATGTACACGTTGAACAGGAGAGGGGACAAGACAGAACCCTGCGGGACCCCACACAAGAGGTCTCAGTGAGATGAAAAATAATCACTGAGCACCACCCGTTGAGTTCTCCCGATCAGGAATGAGCGGAACCATTCAAGAATGATCCCGCCCACCCCTGCACTATCCCGCAGGCACGTCACCAACATCTCGTGGTCAACGGTACGAAATGCAGACGACAGATCTAATAGGACCAAAAGGATCGATCGACCCTTATCCTTTTCACGGCGCAGATCATCCACCAAAGCCACCAGTGCTGTCTCAGTGCCATGCCCCAGACGAAAGCCAGACTGCGAGGGATCCAGATAACCGACACGGTTGAGATGCCCTTGGAGCTGCTGAGCCACTACCCATTCAATAACCTTCCTTAAAAAGGGAAGGTTAGAGACAGGCTGGTAGCTGGCAGGGGAATCAACGTCAAGTGATGGTTTCTTGAGCAGAGGCTGCACCACCATCTCCTTGAGGCAGCCCGGCACTCTGCCCTCCCGTAGGGAGGCGTTGACCACCCCAGCCAGCAACGGCCCCATGTCTCCCAGCAACTCTTAATCAGCCAGGACGGGCACAGGTCTAGTTCACAAGAGGTGGCTCGAACACCCCCACCACATCAGCGGGCATCACCGACTGAAATTGATCCCACGAAATCGGACAAGTTGGGGTTTCTACCACCTCTACCTCCTCCACTGTATTAATTGCGGCATCGAGGTCTTGGTGAATATGAGCAATTTTCTCTACAAAATAATCCGCAAAAAGGTCACAGCGGGCAGATGCTGTGATAACATATCTATTACCTAAAGATATGTATAGGGTGTGTATCTGTATTTAAAAGGTGTAAGTGCCAGAGCAGGGAAGGAATCTAAACAATTGCAAGGGGAAAGATAGAAATTGTGGAATGAAATAAGAAAATGAAAACCTGGGTTACGCATCAGAAAACATATCTTAGTACTGAGATCTATCAGCCTGAAGAATAGGCCCTTTTCACACAGGCTGCAGTGGGTGGGGGGATGGGTGTGCTGCATTGGCGGCAGGTAGAGGTGGGTGTGCAGCCGTTCCCACAAGACAACACCCAGTTCCATGCATGGAGCAACCGGCATTGGCGCCCATTGCTCCATGAGTGGGAGATGGGTGGAGCGTGGGAGCACGCACACACACCCATCCACTGCTGACGGTGTTCCTATGGACGCCCCCCACCATACACATGTGCTGGGGGAGGAGGCGTGTGAAAAGGGCTATAGTCTTCCCTGGGAAGCAGTAGGATCCCTATTGCTTGAGTCATTTAAAACTAGATGGATAAAGCACTAGAAAACGTACTGTAAAGAAAAATCCTGTACTGGCACACGTGTACGCTAGATGACCTAATAGGTCTTTTTCATCTCTAATTTCTCTGATTAAATCCCACAAGTTGCCATTGGGAAGAAAAATGTTTTTCTTGGACCTTCATGTGAAAAGTACTTAAAGCAAAGATTTCTATACTCAGATGATATAAATAGAATTAGTATATTTGGAATAACTCTTGCATTTTCTCACAACCATGAAATTGGAACCCTCACAATCTAAGGTATGTGAAAGCGTTAATGACTGCAAACTGCTAAGCACAGTATCTTTGGGGGTTCACATTACAGTGCTAGCAACAATCTGTCTCACCATCAACCATCAAAGTAGCTTTGGATTACATGCTGTTAGTGGAGTCACGCTGTTGTCTCCATGCAAATGCAACTGCCTATATGTATCCTAATAAGTACAATGTAAAGTTGTTACTTTTTTGGTAAAAGGATAAGAATATTATTTTATAAATGGCCTTGCTTTTCCTGTCTCCCTCATTCTCACAAACAAGCAAAGTACTTATATTCATCTACACCTCAATCACTAGCTGTGTTCCAAGCTTTTTTTAAAAAATAAGTCCTATTAATGCTGAACGAACAAAAAATATATCTCCAAATAAGCTGTACACATATAATAAACTTCACAATGATTAGTTTAAGTCAGATCAATATAAAACTTAGATCTTGCAATCTAATTTGTTTCTAAAACTCTCCTTTTCGTTTTCTAAAATGCATTCTTTTCTAACTGGCTAATTTAAATGGATTATCTTACCGCCTGTATATAGCCTGTCTCTCCACGTATCTTATGACTTCCACTAGTCAGAAGAAATCTGAAATATACTGTGAGCATATACTTTCTCTAGAGAAGGCAAACTCCCTGCTAAATACCTTCTATCTAAAACACTGGTTTCCAAACCTTTTGTCTTTGTGACATTTTGGGACTTAAATTTTCTTTTGGTCCCCAGATACCTACAAAGATTAGCATGGCATCAAAAATCCAAGTAATTACACAGCTAGTAAATGTACTCGTAATCACAACATAAGTAATTGTCTGTCTCTTCCTCTCTCACGCACATTCGTGCATTTAGTATCTCTCTTTCTCACTCTCACACTGAGAGAGCGAGAAAGCGCACATGTGTGCCTGGAACGCATTCATACAAAACCCACATCCTGTTTGGTGCTGTCAGAAGGGGTGTGCTGTGTTAGGGGTTACCCCATGGGTTTGCAGCGCATAGGGTTGCTAGCACAGTAAACCTTTTGTGACAGCACCCGACCTGCAGGAAAGCCAACATGCTGCCCTTGTCCCAAGATCAGAGTTTTGTGTGAGTGTAGCTTTAGTCTCTTCCTCCTTTTACATATGTACTAGGGCTGAAACTTGTTCTCAAGTTTTTCTTGGTTATCGTTGAGAATCACAGTTCTTGACTCGTTTTAGTTGAGAAACGATACTCGAGAAAAATATCGATTCTCAGTATTTCTCAGTTAAGCAATTTTGCTTGAAATACCATTTTACCGGTTACCGCAGTTTGCCATTTATCATATACTGTTTACCATAATTCACAGTTTATACCAATTTACTGTGTACCGTTTACCATGTACTGCCTTCTTCCCAGTAATGCACATGCGCGAAATGTCAAATGCCATTTTGTGCATGCATATTACCGGGATAAACGTGGTACACGGTTCCTCCTCCCATCTGGATACTCTGAGCCCAGAAGAGGTAGTAGCACTGCCCATTTCCTGAGCCCCATGCATCTCCTTCCCCTCCCCCCTCCTGCCTAGAGACCCAGAACTCAGGAGAAAGCCAAGCAATGAGGCTTTAAGCAGCTGTGCTTTCTCTATCCCCTTATTCCCTGCACTGGAGCTGAAGCTGCCGCAGCAGCAAACCCAACCTAAAGCTGTGGTGGTAGCCACACTAGCTGCTGCTGTTCAAGCTGCTACAGCCAGAGGCAACACAGTAGAATTTTAACAAGAAGCAAGGTTACTTACAGTTCAGAACTGTAAGCTAGGACACTTGCATGTAGGGGAAGATTTTATGACAAGGGAACCAATTTCTTGGGTAACTGAAGAGAAAAACCTGGAACACATTGTACAGTGTGGTGAGGGGAAATATGTTCGCTACTGCTATTGCTTGTAATTATGGGGAAGAACGAGGCCGGCCTTAGAATTTGTGGGCCCCAGGGTGAAACTAAAATGGGACACCCCCCACCCCCTCAATGGCCCTGCTCCTTCAACAATTGGCAGTCTGGAGTTTGCTTACAAAAGCAAAGATTTATTATAGGTTTTCCACATACATGTACATGCACACACAAAAGCACTCCCCCTTTCTTTCACACTCACTCACTCACTCACACACTCACACACACTCTGGCAGAGGGGTGGGATTCAGGGATTGTGGACTTACTGAAAGTGAGGGTTGAGGACAGGACCTTGGAGGAAACAGCCACCGGGGCTGCTGAGAATCATGGGTGGGGAGAGGGCACCACAGAAATAGCCTGTGCCAGGGCCTCAGGAGCACTGGACTTGAGGCTACCTGGATTGGCCCCTCTGACCATGGATCCCAGGCTATGGCCCCTATTGGCCTTCCTTAAGGCTATCTCTGGGGAAAAAGTGAGTTTAGTTGTGCACCATCACCAGGGTCAGTTCCCCACGTCCTTTAAAGAAAATATTGGAAAGGGTAGAGCTGATACTGGGACTGTTACCACAACAGTAAAGAAGCTGGCACCAGCTTAACAGATTCTTGCAGTATTTAGCCTGTAAGCCTGTTGTTAAGGGCACATTAGAGTAGTGTTAGGACATGGACACACTCCACGAGTGAATATTGGGGGCTGGTACCCCAATATCCAAAAGACCTCTTAAATTTAGGGGGAATTTGCCAAATTTATTCAAAGGGTCCGCATGTGTCCACTAGGATCAGTCAGAGGACGTGATGCACTGCCAGCTGGCTAGAATTTCCCTCCCACACACCAAGACAGAAAGGGGNAAGCACAGTTGACGTACAAACAAACACACACAACAATTTACAAAGCAAAACCCTCCAGTCTGGTTACTCTGGTGTAAGTGAATGTTGTAAGAGGGGGAAATAATCAATATTACCTATCCCGCCCTGTTGAAAAGGAACAGGTAACCCTGTAGATCCAGCGGAGTTCGGGGGGGGAGGGGCAGAAGAAGTTTGGACAGATCAAGGGGGTAGTGGTCTGGGAGAAATCCTTGAGGCAAGCACGCACAGATAGATACTGGGGCCAGCTTTACCCAATCCGCTGGTCCCATACTATCCATCACGGATCGTTCCCCGCCTGGTTATCATATCTTATCCCAGAGGTCTTGCTCCCAGAAAGGTCCTCGTAGATATGGAGCCGTTTCTTAACTGCTAAATGGGTTTATATTGCCAAGTCTCTAATGGCCTCTTCTTGCGTAAGTGAGAATAAGTATCGAACACCATCAAGAACTCGGGGCTCACAGGGGAGCCAAGGAATCACCCAAGTTGTCCTCAGGGCTTGAAGTAGGGACACCTCAAGAGAAAGTGGCCTACATCTTCCACTTCCTGCTTGTAGCAGGAGCATAATCTGGCCTCCCGAGAGATGTGTCCATATCTTCCTTCCACTACCTCTCCTTTGACCATTTGCCAGTGGAGTAGGATACATGCTCTCCTCAATTTTGAGTTAACCAAGACATCCAAGAACGGCTCAAAAGAAACCTGGTTCTTGAGAGTCCCCAGTTGTGGGGCTACTTTCCACGCAACTACCTTAGCCATGTCCTCCTGGTCAGCAATATCCCTGAGTTGGAGATAAATCTCAGATTTAATGACCGGGATGGACTTGCCCAGAAAGTGCTGGAAAGAAAACCCCATAGCATTAATTAATCTTCCCAAGGAGAGAAGCCATGGATAGGTTCGTGGTCCTTGATATAATAATTCCTCCCTAAAGCATTGTACAGGCAATGCTGAGTCCTGCATCTTTAGCAATCTTAGCCAGTAACTGGCAAATGCTCTCTTCGCCAGGGAGTCGATAGAGGGAATACCCAGTTCTGCCCGCAATATGGCTCCTGGAACTCTTGGAGGTACTCCCAAGAACCGCCAGAGAAAAAGGTTTTGAACTCTCTCAAGCAAGAGCGTATTGGCGAACGGTATAAGTTCTACTCCAAATAATAAGATAGAGGGAATGTTGGCCTTATACACTTTTAATAGGTCAGAGAGGGGAATGCCCCTTGATATCCTGCAAGCTCTCAACCACAGCCTGCCTAGCAATGGTGGCCCTCCTAGTTAAATGGCTATTCCATGTGCCCCTCTTGTGGATATTTAGTCCCAAATAAGAGAATTGACACATAGAGGATCCAAGGATGGGATGGCTGTGGCATGATGGGATATGACCCCATCTCAGTGGACTCAATAAGTCGGGGGTCCTGTGTCCAAGGCTATAATCAATCTAAGTAAAGCTTTTGGTTTGATGTTGGAATGAAGAAGAAAGTTAAATTTATTTCCTTCCTGCCAGGGGACAAGCTCACCCACAGTTACCCCTGCGGAAGAGCAAGGCACCCTTAGCCAGACATTTGTCCTATATTAGGGATGCTGCCCTACATTAGGAAAAGTTCTGTACCTTGGATTGATATTAAAATGATACCTGGCCTTGCCATTTGCTGTGTGGCATGCTGACCAAGTAATTTTATTTCAGTAAGATACCCTGAGGGTGTATTTTTGTCTGTATTTTATTCCTATTTGTGTATGCCATGGTTTGTTTGTTGTTGCTATTTTTGTCTGTTCGTTTTTGTTTGTTTGTTTGTTTGTTTGTTTGATATTTGGGCCATGGCGAGAACCAGTGCCGGCAATAAAATTGAATTGAAGCACGCACAGAGTAACCTGCTTGTGTCTGCGTTCAAGAATGACCCAATTTGCTCATGGGGGTAAGGGCAATTATAGAGTTTCTGAGAGGTGGGGCAAGGGGTCCCAAAGGCACTTCTTGCACAAAAAGGGATCCCAGAAGCGCTCAGGAATGCTAGGGCTGAAAGAGAAACCCTTGCATGATGTGTTGGGGGAAATAGAGCCTTGGAGGATTTCAATGGGAGGCATGGCAGGATAAACAAGAGGGCAAAAGGGAGTTTCTATAAACTGGGGAAGATGGCTATTCTTAAACAGGCAATGGGCATGGAGCTATCAGACTAATGATCAATCTGTTGCTAGCTCAGAGTTTTGAGCGGCTGTGGAGGCCACCTGTTTTTGACTGCTCCATTGTTTACCCAAGAGCCTCCCTTGTTTCATTCTCTTATTCCTTCCGACCAGACCAGTTTTGCATGGGACTTTTTCTTTTTTCCTTTTTCCCCTTCTGTTCCCCTGCACCCTTTGACCTGTGCCTCGTGGGGTGTTGCCAGGGGGAAGGGGGGAGGTCGTTCCTAACAGTAGCTCTTGAGAGATAACAGATGAAAAGGCAGCATAGCAGCCTTTTTAAAGACTCACTCCATCTAAAAAAATCTAAGTAGTGAAAAGTAATAGTTAATTCATTTTGTTGTATCAACTAGGCACGAGAAAACCGGTAAATCCGGAATCCGATAATGCCGGTACCGGGCGTACCAGCAGTATCGGATTCGACCCGGTAAATCCGGTCCGGTTACCGGATTCCGGGTACCGGATTTTTTTACATTGCAGCCATTTAAAAATGGCTGCAATGTAAAAAGCCCCACCAAAAAATTTTTTTTAAAAAAAAACCCTCCCCGAGTCCAGGCTG
>QEPC01000119.1:538165-572570 GCA_003113815.1 Sphenodon punctatus | reverse complement strand
CTCCTGGGGGAGGGAGTTCCACAGCTGTGGAGCAGTAGCCAAGAACGCCCACATTGTTGTAGAGACTAAGTTTAAACTGGTACCTCCAGATAGGCGTTCCTGACTGACCGCAAAGTTTGAAGTGGAAAATGGTAGGCCAGGCAGATAAGTGAGTCCCAAGCTATTTAGGGCTTTAAAGGTCAAAACTAGCACCTTGAATTGTGCCCGGAAGACAACAGGCAATCAGTGCAGATTCCAGAGCATCAGTGTTATGTGCTCCTGGTGACTCGTCCTCGTAAGGAGCCAAGCCAAAGTATTTTGAACCAACTGCAGCTTCCGAACTGTCTTCAAGGGCAGCCCCATGTAGAGTGCATTGCAGTAGTCTAGCCTCACAGTATTAAAGCCACGGATGATAGTTACCGGATCCAAATCAGAAAGAAAAGGCCACTGCCTTCTCACCGGATGGAGTTGGTGAAAAGCACTCCTAACCACTGCTGTCACCGGTATTCCAGGCGCAACAATGGATCCAGGACCACTCTAAAGCTGTGAACCTCAGTGACTGGGGGAGGCAGACTTCCATCAATAACCAGGGTCCCAATCCTTGCCTTCCCCCCCTCCCCCCAAGTCACTATCATCACCTCAGTCTTGTCAGGATTCAACCTCAGGCAACTCACCTTCATCCAGACCCCCACAGCAGCCAGGCAACAGATAAGCACAAAGACTGCCGGACATAGGTCAGGTGAAAAAGAGGTAGACAGTGCAGGCTGACTTGAAAAATTTCATTGGTCCCGCTCAGGTTGCATGATAATAGCAAAATGTTTCTTTTGCATGATACACTACAATTCAGAGAGTTAGAAACAACTTGTCACCATTTTTAAACATTGCACTGTATTTGTGAAATCCAAGATAGCATCCATGAACCTTTGTATACTCTCTGTATAGGCCAGTAACTGCACAAATAGGTACTGGATGGTAAAACTGGACAAGAAAACTGTGAGACAAAGGGCATTTTGTATAGTTTGCTGTTGGACCAGTTCCATTCTCAACCCACCTGATTGTAAATGGTGAAAAAGTACAGGTCCTTGGAGATCTAGTCAAGAAAACGATTGCATCAAACTTTGAAAGCTGTAAACAAACTGACCTGGTGTGGGTAATAGGCTGCATGAAACATGAGCCAGCTGATGTCCCAAAAGCACCTGGCAAATGTGTGTTTGGGGGGGGTGGTTAATTCATTAATAGGATCAAGCCAACCCCGCACTAATGTGTCACTGTCAGCTCTCCCGTGGCGATCACCACCAACTAACTTATGATATATTAGGGCACAAGGCATAACAGCACAAGCCGTGGGGCCTGGTAAAATGTGTGTAGTAACTGTGGACCTTCTCCTCAGCTGTATGATATGGTAACTAAGCTGTGGGTCGAAAGAGAAGACGTTGGGAAACCGTTCATATTTTGGCCCAGAGAACTTCATACTGTCTTTTGGGCATTTGCAGCCTGGCAGCTCTTGTCAAATACATTGAAGGGAGTGGCATTGGCCAAGCCTGGATTGAAGCAGGATTATATTCACAAGCTACTGTATCAAAGCTACTGACTGGAAATAATAGGTGCATGGCACTTGAAGCACACAGAGTAACACTACTAGCATTTTATCACATGTACCTTGATTACTTCACACCAGAGAACCCAGAACTAGCAAATACATTGAAGGAGGTAGCAAATTCCGTAGGAGACATTTATGAGGATGACTTCAGCCATCCCACTACAGACAAAAATAGAATTCATCTTCTTGTAACCATTTGTAAATCCATCGTAAGACTTAATGATGAACACATATTTGAGGAGTTGTCGCAGTATAAAGGCAATGACAATAAGATGCAGAGGTTCATAATGAATTACTTAAAACTGTTTCAGACCATTTTACTGTTCATCAGAGCAACAAGGCAAAATGATGTACGTCTACACCTAGCAAGCACTGAAGCCCTCATGACGTATTTCTTTGTGCACTATCATCAAAGCTATACTTGTTTGCTATCATTGTACTTGGCATCAGAGCAGCATGTGGAAAAAAGTCATCCTGAAATCTGGCAAGAATTTCTCAATGGAAAGTTAGTTATCACTAGTGGAGAAACACCTTTGTCACCTGATCATGACATTGACCATGAGAATCGAAAACTGAAAGTGCTTGGAAGTATTGTGGGACTAACACAGAATGACAATGTTCATGAGAGGGTTCTTTATGATCGCACTGGAACTGTCCTGCTTAGTTGAGTTAAAAAAACCTGTACCATGCTGGCGTCAGCACCACAAGAACAAAACATCATGAAATCTTGTGGAAAGTTAGGAGGAACCATGTGAAGTGTTGCAAAACTGAAAGATATCATCGTTGCACATGGAAATCCATTCATTGACACAGACAGACCTACACAACTTACTGACAAAAGAAGTAATGCCTGAAAAAGCAGCAAATGACATTCTTAATCATGATATCATTGGTCAGCAACTGTTGGAAAATTTCATCAATGATCGCTTAAATGAAGGCAAACTCTGCATGTGCGATCACATGACAAAGTGAAACTGAAGACCTTCTCTCTTAGGCTGCTTTCAAATGAGGCGCTTAGAAGCACCTCCCGAGCCACGTGTTCAGAGAAAAGCTGCATGGTGAGTGTTGACGCACTCCCCGCGCTGCCGGAAGTGACGTGCCACCCATTGGCGGCGACAGCAGCAGCTGGAGATGCGCAGCTCAGGAGGCACTTCTAAGCGCCTCATTTGAAAGCGGCCTTAGAATGTGACGTGCGATTTTGAGAATGCTGTCTGAGAGTTAATTTGTTAGCTCATGTAGGCACAGAGTTAATAGCTAAAGACACACATAGCCAAGAAGAGATTAGTTCTCTGGCGAGAGAGAGCCTTTGTTGACTAAACAGATATTGGTCAGCAGAAATTGGTGGATAAACCAGCCACTCGATTATCTTAGCCTGAAACTAACACAAACTGGAGTTTTCCCTCCTCAGCTCTGGCTTAAAATACTGATTAACTTAAGCCAGCATGTGACACGTGCTTGGTTTCCCAGAAGCTGTTGCTTAAAACATGGCTCTCCAGCAAGAGAAATTCAGCAAGCGCTCTGGAGACCTCCTCCATCCAGGCAGGCTGGGACTGGAATCTGGTAAATATTGAAACACTGTCCCCTTCCTTCATCTCCCCCATCCCCCCGTCTCTCAGATTGTAAGCCCTAGGGCAGCGACCATGTCTATTCAATTACTTTGTAAAGTGCCAGGTACATTGCTGGCGCTATATAAATGCTTATTATTATTAATAATAATAATAATAAGACCTTCAAATCGGCAAATGCTTCCAAGGTGATATGTTAGTAATCAGGTCATCAACATGAAAGAGGTCTTTTGCAGAGGTTTATAATTGCAACAAGAAGTCATTTGGAACTTGACCTAAAGGAATGCATTTGAAAGTAAGAACTTGGCATAATTCCTCAATCCCTATTTGCATTAGATGGATTTCTCTTGCTACCATACAACAAAGCTAAGGTGTTTCATAGCTTAGAAGCTATGGACTCATAAGTCACAAATGAAACTAGTAATTATGAAGGTAAGGACATGGTTGTATGCTTTGAAATGCAGTCCAACAGCAGTAATCCAAAATGCAATGTGGTAATCATTGACGGCATGGCTATGGTGTACACCATAACAAAAACAGACACCATGTGAACCTGCAATAATTTTGTATCTATATTTTGTCTAAAATGCATCCAAATGGCAGAACCTTATGATGAGGTTAGACTGATCGGTACAGCGAACATTCAGTGAAGGAAAATATGCAGATGAAACAAACCAGAGGGAAAGGAACATACTACCATGAGTGAAAACAGACATGATGCTAACCACCCTTGGTGGTCATTTATGCATGTTGCAGGGCTGCATAGGGCACCAATACAGCCCTGCAAAATGCATAAATAACCACCAAGGGTGGTTGAACGGTGGTTAGCGTCATGTCTTTTTTCACCCATAGTTTCAGATAACACTTTAATTTGTGACATTTCATTGAAAGAATTGCGTGCTCATATTAAGAGCAAGGCAGAAGTGACTGAATACCTAGTTGACAAGGCATTACAGGAACCTGTCAGGTAACCACCTAAAGGAATTCATGATAACAGCAGGCACAACTACTAGAGGAACACTTACTCCACATACTCTACTAAGACACAGTCATAAAGAAGCCGACACCATCATGTTACTTCATGCAAGCACAGTTGATGTGGATGCCAAGGTTGTCCTCCAATCCCCAGATACAGATGTACTACTGCTACTGATCCAACTAGACAAAAACCTTTCAAAAATTTTCTATGCTGCAATCGTCAGATTCAGCACGAGTCAACTGCCACCTGCTCTCTAACCACCAACCCTCCTGCTTCAGCCACCTCAGGCCCTCTGTATACCACAGGGACCTGTGTTGGCACAGCAGTGGGAGTGAACGCCTGAGTGCCACCATGCTGATGGCCTTGGTCAATATGCCATTCCACAAGGCAACCAGATCATCGACAGAGCAGTAGGTAAATCCCCCAGAGAGTCCTGGGATCCAGAAGTCTCCAAGGACAGACAAACCTAACCTGTCCTGATATATATACCGTATTTTACAGTTATCAGATTATTTAGAAAAAAAAAATTAAATTACTTCTTTATTACAAAAGTGTTTAGTTTTGCAATCATGTTTTAAATTAAACCCCTTTTGAAATTATTTGATTTGCATTTTATTTTGATTTATATATAAGCTCTCCTTGGTTTTAATCAATTTACTATATGATAGTAGTTGTAGATTTTGGAGGCTTTTCCAAAGATGAGAACTTGTTTAGTTACGTTTTTCTTATAATGATATATATGCTGTATTTTGCAGTTATCAGAATTATATAGAAAAACGTTTAAATTCTCTCTTTTTGAAAACCGTACTAACGTGTCAGTCAAAATAGCTACAAGAGACCTTGGTCAGGAGTTTAATTGCTATACAAATACACTTAAAACAAATATAGTTCTGTCCTCCTTCTGGAAGAGTGCACCTAAAAGAAATTACTTTGGACCTTTCCTGTCTAAGAAAATGACTCTCTCTCTCTATGCCCTGTTACCTCAAAATCAATTGACAGAGGCACTCGGATAGCATTCTCCTCATTCTAAAAGATGTGGGATATTTATTTATTTTGGATTTTTAACTCGCTCTTCCTCAAAGGCTCAGAGCATGAAACATTTGCAAAATGTATAAAAATTCATAAAAACGTAAGCAATAATATCAAATTTCCATTACAACCGCCCCCTGAACCATATCCCCAACTGCTGAAAACCTGCCATTAAATAGGTCTTGCAGTAGCCAAGCTTGGGCTTTAGCAGACCTCCACAGGGAGGGAGTTTAGAGCAGTCACTGAGAATTGCCCTTTGTACGCCCTTGCCATATGGATTTGATGTAACAATGTTACTTGCAGGAGGGTACACGGTGACATTGTGAATCTTGATGGAACATAAGGAAAGAGGCAGTCTTTTAGATATGTAGGGCCCAGGCCATTGAGGGTTTTATAGGTCAGAACCAGCCCAGAATTATGCCCTGAACACTACTGGAAGCCAATGCAGGCTCTGGAGCACTGGTGTAATGTGCTCCTGATGACTCATTCCCCACCCCCCACCACCACTAAAAGGCAGACCTCTGTATTCTGCACTAGCTGTAGTCTTCAAGCGATCCTCAAGGGCAGTGCCACAGAGATCATATTGCAGTAGTCTAGCCTTGGGGTTATGATGGTATATTAGATGATGGTGGCCAGGTCAAAATCTGAAAGAAAGGATTGCATCCTTCTCACCAGGTGGAATTTGTGAAAAGCATTTCTGGCTATTGCAATGACCTGATATTCAATGTGCATAGAGAAATCCAGGAGCAACCCCAAGACTACTAATGTGAATAACTAGGAGAGGCCAGATACCATCGGTGAAAGGTGCCCCAGTTCTCCAGCATCTAGGTCACAGGGCTGGCCAACCATCATCACTTCATTCTTCTCTAGATTCAGTCTCAGTTGGCTCACCCACATCCAATCCACCAATCACAGCCAAGTACTGTTACCATCGAGACCTCGGAATCTGGGTCAGATGAAAAAGACAAGAGATGCAGGGGAACTGCCATGGGGCCTCAGATAAATATTGAATAAGATGGAACTCTTTGGGACCCTATGGAGAATGGGATGACAAGCAATTGCCCGTCACCATGCGAATTAGGTGTGCATGATGGCTATTGTAGAGTTGGTTAGGTATTGTAATATATAGGATGCATATAAGTTAGGTGATCCTCTTTATTTTTAATTTAGTATAAATCAAAAGAAAGAAAAATAAAACCTACGGCCTGAAAATTAGAATGGTGACATAACTTTCAGCCTAAAACCCTTCAAAGGCCTTTGGTTTACGAACCTAAAATTTGGGGCAAGTTTACCAAAACGTTTTCCAGGTTTCACAGATGATCTAATGAGCCTGGGAAATGTTTATTTTATATTTGGTTTGTTTAAACATGGAACTCAAGAGTTGCAAACCCACATTTTTAAAATAGCTATGTGAGCTGATAAAACTGATGTCCACATAGTTCTAGAAGAGCCATAGGATATTTTTACGTGAGACACCCCCACACATGAACACTCAGTGTCCACGCAGGGGAAAGCTTGTGCAAATTTGGTGCATGGGAGTGCACCCTCCCGTTACCCACGCCTCGCCCACCCGTCCACACACAGGGTACTCCAGGAGTGCCCCGTGCAGGGACTGGGTGAGCATTACATGGACAGGGTAGCCATGCATGGGGCCGCTCTTGTAAAGCACCCCCACGTGCCAGCCACAGACCCTCTGCAGCAACGCTCATGTAAAACCACCCATATAATGTTTGTAGAGAGGCTTATTAGACGTACTGCCAACCCTAGAAGTTCAAAAGCCATGAGACTGGCTTTCGTATGAGAATTCTTATTTTTTTAAAAACAACAAACAGTGAATCTTGCACATTACACTGGGAAGGTGGTGTGGTCATTAAATTCTGATTTCTTGTGAATTGGCCAAACCACCACATCTCCAGAATACTTTGAAGGGGTATCTTTACGTAAAATCAGGCATGACGGCAGCAAAGAGCACCCCCTGCCTGCCGCAGGGCGTAAAATGCTTGGCAACACAGCCTGGGTAAGAGAACAAACCTGCTCAGGACCACTGGCGGCTGGAGACCACTGGCTGTCTCACCACCAACACAGCCCAGGTTAGGCAAAGGAACAAAACAAACATGCCAGAGGCTGTGCCCAGCACCATGCCCCCCACCTTGACATACAGACATGGCAAATCATGGGCAAAAGAAGCTACGCTGCAACTTCTGCCCCCCTCCACAGCACTCCGGGAGCGGGGAGGAGGAGGCCAGGGAAGTAGGCCCTGCAGGGCTAGGTACCAGCCAGGTACAGGGGGCCTCCCATGGGACCGGGTCCTGCCCCGGACAGCATACACCCCAAGCAGTTTTCTGAGGAGGGGCTGGCTACAACAGTACAGCAGAGCTCTTGTTTGAGTACATGATCTGGTCTGGTAGGATAGCTAGTAGCAATGGGCTGATAGCATAATATTCCCCCTTCGCCCAACACCTATTATATTGAGCCTGTTGTATTCAGGGGAATGATAGGGGATCCCATGGAGCAGCCAGATAGCCTGTCACATTGAGGGGAATGATGGGGGATCCCATGGAGCAGCCTCTGGGCTGCCAAGAACATATGGATCAGAGGGGGGTGGGAATGGGTGACAGCCATTAACTCTTAATGCAGACTATTGTCCCCTCTTGACCCCTTCCTGGTCCTTGCATTTCAACATCCTTCAGACCCCCCAAACACCCATGCGCGCGCACACATACACACACACACAACCTCACTACCTCACTACCACACCCACAACCAGACAGAACCATTTTCAACCTAACCCACACCCGATCCTCACATATACACACCCCTGACCAACCACACCGGCAAGTCACCCATTAATGCTCTCCCATTCAGTACTAGAGAGTGCCCTATTGTATTGATGTAGTGGCGAGGAAGGAATACCAGGAGAGGGAATGTAACAGAAATCGGTTTTATTCGTTTTCATAAATTAAACACAACCTAACATCCCTGACTCATTGTCTTGCCCCCCTCCCCCTGTCCCTCCTTTTTCTGGTCCTGACCCCCTGTGCTCTCTTTGGAACTGGTGCAGGTGCTGTCATCTTCTCCTCCTTCTCCTCTCCCCTTTGGGGCTCCACAATAGCAAGAGGGGTCGGTATGGCCAGTGATGTGGCTAGTGGTGGGTCATGGGTACAGATGTTCCTGGGCAGGCGCAGGGAAGCAGAGCCTGTGGCCCCATGTCCGAGGCCCTAGCTGCTGTTGAGACCCACCTGGGCATATGAGATCTGGTAGGGGCTGTAGCGGGGCTTCAGGAGGGAGGTCAGGAATTAGGGCCTGTCCCAGAGCAGCAATTACAGAAGAATTTGCAGAGGCCACATGATGTAGGAGGGCTCACTGCTTGCCAGGCCTGATTGAGAATGTCCCTTAGCTCCTGGCCCTCCCTTGCCATGGACCGTTGCAAGTCCCTCATCTATCGCAGGTGACGGTCCCAATCCCACCTCTCAATCCGGTATTCCCTGCTGGCCTCCGCAAGAAGATCTCTGTGCTGGATGGTGATCTGCCACAGGGAATGTTTGTGTTTCTCCACCAGCCCCTGGAGCGGCTCCCAGATCTCATCTACCTGATGTTTGGTTTCATCCAGCACTTGCTGGGCCATAACCTCCCTGCGCTGCTGGACCCGTGCCCAGTGGGCCCACATCTGCTGAGCGTCCGGTGCTGGTCTGAGCAGCGCAGCCAACCCTTCTGCTGGCGGATCTATGGCAGATATGAAGAGAGAGCCATTGTTTGGGGCCACCGCACTCCAAGCTTCCTGGCCAGGTGTTTTGCCCCAGTCGCTCATGCCTGTTGTCTCCGCTCCCACAGTGTCCCCCAGTCGCCACGGCCATCTGTCCAGCATGCACTCCCACTATGATGCCCTCCCACCCGCTTTCAGCACCTACCTTCCACAGGGAGAGCCTTTACATCCCAGGCCTCCTCCAGGTACCTGCCCCTCAGCCTCCTGGGCACCTGTGAATGCAGCACATAACTGGAGCCATGTTGGTATAATGACATTACATGATCTGCCTGTCCTATGGATTGTTAACATGCCCCCCACCTCCTGAACACCTGTGAACATAGCACATAACAGGAGCCATGTTGGTGTCTGGCATTACCTGATGCCTCTGTCCTATGGCAGGTTCACCTTTCTATCCCTTCTTCCTCCCCCTCACCCCCCAGACCTCTGGTGCATTCACTTACCACTCCTCTTGGGTTCCAGAACCCCTGTCCCCTCTGTCTCCACTTCCTGCTCCTCTGTGTCAGATTGCTGGGTCAAGGGAATAGGTGGTGACAGTCCTGTGGGAGGTTCTGAATCTCCGAGTCGGAGGCTGACTGGTGGTCGAGAGCGTTTCTGGACACACTGGTCTGTGTCCTGGAGGGGCCAGCCGCTGACTCAGAGTGGGTGGCACCGCTCCCAGAACATGTGAGTAGCTCAGAATCAGGCACAGGTGGCAGGGTGTCCACCTGGATGTAGCCTTGGGTGGACCAGTGCCAAAAATACGCAGAGCCATGAGAGAACTGTCCATGCATAGGAAGCGTTCAAGGAGGTGCTGTAGGGCAGGGTTTTTGGACCACACCCTGATTATAAGTTGTCTTTCACTTCCTTGAAGCCCCTCTGTAGGTCCTTGGCCCACTGCCAGCACTGGCTTGCATCCTGGTGGTAGCGAGTCTCTGCTGAGTTGCTGATACACCCACTCATTCTGGTGTGAGATGCATAGGTCACTCTGCACCTTGTCATTCCTCAGAGGATGATGAAGGCCAGGTCTTTCATCCCTCCTTTTGTGGGTGGGTGCTGGGTCTTCTTTCTAGGTGCTGGGGTCCCTCTGTCCCTGTGATGCTGCAGCTGTCCGTGGGGTACCAATGAAGGTGGGTGCCTGTAACTTGGTGATAGGGATGCACTACATATAACTTGTGCCTACCTTGGATGACAGTGTTTTCATCTTTCCCCTCGCGGGGTGTGCGGCCTTACCAGTCCAGGCCGTCCCTCCTCCTGCTGCTCCATTTTTCCCTCTAGGACATTGGTGGTGGTATGGCCAGGGCATTGGGCAGCAGCTTCTGTACAAAGCGGTTCTGCCAACGCATTGTTGTCTTTGCTGCCAGTTCCCTTTAAGGGTGCCAGGTCTGTCTCAGAGCAGGTGTTCAGGTGCAGCCACTCCATTGACTGCTCTAGTCTTTCTGGCCAGGGCACTGTGATCCTGGTGGACCATGTCCCGTGCTGGGGGTCAGCAGGGTTAACAGATGTGATAGCCTGGATTGGCTTGCTCTGGCGGGCAATAGCTCAGTCAGACAGGCGTTGGCTGTTATCTCGGAGATTTTCTGGAGGTCACAGCCCAGGCTAGCCACCAATGCTGCCCAACAATCTGGGCCAACATCAGGCAGTGCGTGTTTACACATGTCGCCGGGTACCAGGTCAAAACGGGCCCAAATCATATCTGTTTTTATCCTTTGTCAAAGGAAGCATAAACAAGCATTCTCCATTGTTGTTGGGTAGTAATAGAATAAGTCTATGTTGCAGGTGCTGGCACAAGTTTCTTTATATTTCGTATCTCCTACACTGTTCTGAAGGTGGAGGAAGATTCTCTCTCTGCATTCTGTCTAACAAAATGTCTTGAACTGTCAGCAGAGTAAAAGGAATGTTCCTCCCAAACAGTGCAAAAGGAAAGTAAACAGAATACTTGCCCAAACTGGAAGCCTCTGATATAACTGTTCTTTCTTTAGATCCTTTTATAATTTGATTTTTCAGCCTTTTCAGTCCATAAAATGAGCAGTCTAGTTACTGAATGCATTTCTCTTCTCATCACATCAAAGTATATTCCAAACAAGGATGTTTGCACATGCTTTTGAGCTTTGCTTTCAGGTGGCTTCTACACAGAAGCTAGATGATAGAAATGACTCTCTCTCCTCAACTTATTGGTTTTTAGAAAAGAGCATGAAAGAATTGCTGCTTAAACAAAAATCTAGCACTATTCTTGTTATGACTAAGTAATGGCAAAGAACTAATGCATATACTTGTATTGTGCTTAACCAGACCTTTATGGTGTAGTGATGTGTTTGCTGTTCTGCTATTTAACTTTATTTTCTAGGGACTGCCTTTCTCATAATGCTTTTAAATCAAGCAGACAAATCTTTCTTATCTGATCTATTAACATTAAGGAAAACAGATAAATTGGAAGACCTACCTAACACCTTAATCAAACAGAACTTACTGAGACAAAAGTGATCACTTCCTATTGGAAAAGGAATCCTGTTTAAAAGTGTATTTAATGTTTTAGTTGTTTGATAAGAGGGTTCTCTTAAATATACTACCATCTCTCTAGAAATCTTTCAGATTCTTTTCACATAGAAAACTTCTTTTTTATGCCATTATAGTTTTATCACGGGAACTATTAATAACTGCTAATTTTGTTCATAATAATCCCTCATCAAAAGATTACAAAACCTGTGTTTTATCCCAGGACAAAAATATGGCCAAATCAAACTCTTTAAAGCCAAATTAGGCTGAGTGAAAAAACTAACCAGCAAGGATGTTCTTTTGAGCATTTGCTGTTACTGTGATGAATGATGCTTGTTTTTCTCTGCCCTTTTAATTAGAATGTTTCTACATTTGCCAAAGAAAATGTTGGAATGCAGACAAAAACCGAAATTATAGGAACAGGGTTTGATGTAATAGCTTATTTGTAAAGGAAACACAACTTGTTTGGCATTTTATTGAAACAGGAAGTTCAGAACCCCAGTACACACAAGTACACCAAATTCTCAGGTGCTAGTTGAGTCATATGTTGTTGGAAGTAGACTCATGGTAGGTTTCCCCTTGATTTGCTTTTAATCTCCAATTTAAAAAGGGAAGGAAATTATGTACAGATTCAATTTCAGATAAAGATTTATAAATCTCTCTGCTGAGAGTAATGTGAATTAATAATTCACTAAACCAGCTGCCATTTTATGTCTTCATGATATCCAATAAAAGACAGTGGTAGGACTATCAGTATTGCCGAGAACTGAGAGTGGCCAATAATAGCCCCCTCAGTTCTAATCCAATAATATCAATAATTCTCGGTATTTGTAATATCGTTTCTTTTTCGGTATCAGATTAATGTTAAAGATCTGATACTGATAATTCGATAGATCTGATAAATGGAGATCTGATACCGATATATAAGCAATACGGAGAATTTCCCCAAAGTTCCATCCCTAAAATATATCATTCGAACTACTTTGCCTCCACCTCAGGATACATAAATATGTAAATATAACATCAATCAAGTTGGCCCAAAAGCATTTGTCAATTTATATAATCTAATGCAGGGGTGGGGAACCTCAGGCCCTGGGGCCAAATGCGGCCCGCGGCAAGTTTTTATATGGCCCCTTTCCAGTTTCTGAATCTGGCCCCTGGATCCAGTTCCCAAGTCCAACCACTGAAAAACTGAGTTCAGAGTAAGGGGGCAGAGATCAGGCCATGCACAGAAGGATAAAGAGCAGATGCATAGTACAAATCATTGACCTGGGCCATTTTTTTCTTGAGTACACATCTTAAGCATCCCTGCCCCATGGAGCTTGTTTTAATTCTCAAAGTGGCCCCCAGGATAGAAAATGTTCCCTACTTCTGATCTAAACTTTGATTTAGTTGGAAATCTTTGATGCAGTAATGGATGAAAGTAATTTTTTTTAATGGTTAAATACTAGTAATTTATTGTGGAGGGGAGGGTGGTGGTTGTTTTTTTTAAAAAGCAGACACACAAAAATGCTCTGTTGTCTCCCTGTACTCATCACTTACCCAAACTTGACTACCAGCTTTTCTTCTTTTTATGCAGCTACCAGGAATGACTTCCAGCTACTGCATAAAAGTGCCAGTTGAATTTAATACGTGGACTATTTATTTTTTATTAGTAGGCTGTTTATTTTACAGTAGGAAGCCTCCAACAGTGACGAGTGCAGATATGTCATCTGTGTTTTCATACATAGAATCAGTAAAATCCTTTACAAATACTAGATAAATTGTTTTATGTTGTCAGAATATCTACATTCTCTTCGTATCTTACAAGTACAGTTCTTTGAGTCAGAGGGGAATCTATAGAATGATGTCAAGCAATCACTTCTGTCTCCTCTCTTAGGCTTGCTATGCTGTCTCTGCAGTAGGTGTAGTTCCAGTCATAATGAGACCAGGAGCCTGGCCTGTCTAATGGAGAATTGCTGTCTCTTGTCATTTGATTGCAAAGATCAGTGCATAGCAGTACTATATAAAGCTGCCTTTAACAAGAATTTTCTTACATATGATTAGCTATATCATCATTTAACTTTAAACTTAGGTTCTATTCAAATGCTTAAGGGGTTGTTACTCCTGGAGTAATTAATTCAGAATACTTAACTCACTTTGTGAGCAATCTCACAAATATGGTGTGAGGAAACTGCCCTTGGGTAAATGACTGTGCATTATGGGAGGTCTTTGTGCCAAGTTGACTATACTGGTTACCTCTTAACTTACTTTTGTTTACTCTGGAGTGTTTGGGTTTGGTTTGGTTTTTAAAAAAACAACTATGACTCCCATTGTCTTTCAGGGGTTATAACTTCATCTTTTAACATGTGTCAGCCTTTACTTTACCTCATTTATTGTATTAAAAAAATCATGGTTATTTCTTCTGAATAAGTGATCATGTGGCCAAGTTTTTACAAACGAAGGAAACTATACATATGTAATCTAATAAAAGCAAACAAAATTCTTCAGCTATTTCTAATTCAGCTATTTCTAATTTCAGCTATTTCTAATTAGAAAGGACAATTTGTTTTCTGTAGGAGCCCAGGTATTTGGGTTTAGTTCTCCCCACCAGCAGAGAAAAAACAAGAGAAAACAAATGTTTTGCTGATGTCATCCCCTTACTGAGCTTGTTAGCTCACAGTGTGCTCCAGATTTGGTTTCATTTTAGGGTGGTTTCTCATGAGCTTCCTCAATCAGTGTTAGTTATTGCAGAAAAACTGACCAGTCTTCCAGTGAGTGGCTCAAATACCCCATATAGCCAACTAAACCATGAGAACGATAGGGTGGTTAAAGTGTGCAAATGGTTAGTTAATCCAGAAGAGTTGATTTTGAGAACACTCCTCTAGTAATTCCCAGAATCGTTCTAAGCAAAAGAGTCAAATCTGTCACCCATATCTCAGATTGTCTGTATTTGCATAGGCTTGGGTCCTGCATACTTCTCACACCCATAACAGTAGCCAAGGAGTTCAATGGGAGTTTTGAGTGGACAAGGTGTGGAAGATTGGAGCCATAATTGTTTTTATTTTAAAAAACCATGGAATTTTCAAATGAAACATCTCTCAAGAAGCTATTCCATTTGTATCTTCCCTGAGCTTATTATCTAGCATTATTTCTTCTTAGAGGCCTAGCTTTCCTGGGGAAAAATGTGAGATTCCAAATCTGTAGCTGCATTATAACTTTAAACGTAGCTATTATAAATAAACATAGCTGAAAACAAAATATGTAAAAATTATTTATTTCTTTTACTTAGATACTTGCCACGCCCTGATTAAAGCTTCTGTTTTTCTCCTCGGCTTTTCATGAGATCACTGACACCTTAACTTAGTGTGAGAAGTGCAGTCCCTCAAGCTTCAGTTGTTGTAATGTCACAAAGAAAGCACAGAAGCGTGAAGTAATGTCTTGGCAAGTGCAAAAGACTTCAGTTCACTTCTCAAATATGGTACACAAAACCACAATTTGTTGGGTGGCAGCTCCTCTAATCAAATACTTTTTAAATGACTGATGGTTCTTATAAGAAAGTTTCTAGACATAGACCACATTCTCATTTTGATTAGGTTTTTTGTGTTCTTATTTTGTTAAAAATAAATCGTTTAAAGGGACGCTAACTTAAAACCTTTTATGAGTTCCAGCAATGACATAAAAGCTGCTTCGAGCACTATAGCATTGCCCCTGAGTACTCTACTCATTTTGTGGCTTTAGAATAACCATTTCCTACTTTTATAATGCTTCTTGTCCTTGCTGCTGTATGAGACTGAGGGTGATTTCAGACATTACGGCCAGCAGCATTGACCCCGGGCCGTGGGGTGGTTCAAACCACGGGCAGGGGTGAAGGGGTGCGCCAACAGATGTTTGCCCCTTTGCCCCCGGCCATGGGGACCGCCGAACCACAGTCCAGGGTCAATGCTGCTGGCCGTAACGTCTGTCGGGCAACCCCCCCTCCCAGAGGGGAGTGGGCCGTGCAATGCAGCGTGAGGCCGCATGGCCCCACCCCCTGCGCTCCCCGGCCGCCCACCCTCCCTGAGACAGGCAGCCGCAGCGGCCTATATGCCCGCTACCGCCGCCAGGACTCCAGAACGCGGTGAAGGTAAGGTAACAGACGTTACTTTTCCTTCACCGCATTCCGGATGCCCCCTAACCACGCTTCGTTCGCCGCCGTGGTGCGGGAGAACAAAGCGTGGTTAGGTTCACTGTGGGGGGTGATTGACTGAGGTGAACATCTGGATGCGCGCAAACAGACGTTCACCTCCGTTCACACACACACGCGCGGTTGACTGAGGTGATTTCAGACAACGTAACGTCTGAAATCACCCAAACTCACAAAGTACTGTCAAATGCAGGATTGCTGCCGCTTACCATTTTATTGCAAATTTGGTTTTGCAATTTTAATTTTGCAGTTTGGTTCTGCAATTTATAGTCTAAAATGATGAAGTAACAATGTGCAAAATAGAAACTTTCTGTTTTGTTTTTTAAAAAGAAAGAAAGCATTTGTAGCCTTGATATCTGCAAAGCAAATTTTGAAAAAATGATTGCAACATATCTTTAATACTAAGGAAGCAGAACCCAATTAATAAGAGAACAAATTATTTTTAAAATAGTATTTTCTAAACTGATCTTAGTATTTTGAGAGACCTAACTCTTAATATTTAGGGTTGGTAACCAAAGCAAGTGTATACAATAAATATACTTTGTCGCCGCACCCCAGAAGAAGACAGGGACACCAATGAATGGGTTTAATAGGCCACGCTCTTTATTGAGTAAACATCAATGACAAAGGGGGAACCACTTCCCCTGTTAAAGTAAGTACACTCTGTCCGGGAAGGTGGCCTGTTGCACCTCCAGGTACTGGCTCTCTAGTTGCCTGGATCTGATCTAGCCCCACCACCCTCTTTTTGTCCCCACTTCCAGCCCAAGATGCCAGACTTGGGTAAGGGAGGGGGTAAAATTCAAACTCCTTGTGGAGGCCTGTAGAGCAAGGATAGGGTTGCCACTGCTCTCCAGGTCATGGGCAGGCATTTGGCTGCACTAAGCTCGTATGCCCAGCCCCAATGCCCGCCTCTTTAGGAGGCAGCCCAATTTCCCAACGCTCTGCTACCCCTAAAACCTATAACTCCAGACCAGACCCTCACCACAAGAACCACCAGCTCTGCTTGGTTGGTTTGCTCCCCCACCATCAATTACCACTTCAGCAACTTGACCAGTTTGGCGTTCAAGACCCCAAGGTAAAGGTCATTCCCAAGGTCTGACATGAACTCCATCGACCCAATATAGCTCAGGCCAATCATGATGAATCTTGTGGTGGATAACACATGATGAGCCTTCTCCCACTTCTTGATTTCATAGTTGACTTTCCTCTTCCCTGAGTGATTGGCATCCCACCAAACTCTCCGCTGGAGGATGTGGGCCCAAAGGAACAGGGTATTGGGAAACATTGACTCACTTCCAAAAGGTCTCTTTTTACCATCAGGACTAGCTCCAGCCCTTAGACTGTGGCAGGTTGCTCACTAAGAGGTGCAGGATGATCACATCCAGATGAGGTTGAGCCTGGATGGCATGGAAGAAGGGGAGCAGCTGTTCCCACAGCATGCCCTGCCTGCCTTTCTGGGTGATTTTGCCAAGCTCGTTCAAACCCAGTTGTGATTCCCAATGTGAGCGCCCCACTGTCTTGACTGCCCAGTGTACGATGTTATGACCCACAGCCCATGCAATCTTCCTGCGATGTCCATCAAGAAGGCCTGAAACTAATACGGTGAAATAGAGGCAAAATGTTGTTACTCTGAGACGAGGCGGGAATATGGCTAGCACCCCAGCAGGTGCCCACTGAAGTCGTGTGTAAGAGTGGATGGTGTCTAACCTCCACATCACTAAAACCCATGCAGCAGCACAACTGGCTGCCTCTGTCCAGGAGTTGGAACTGTAGTACACTGTGGGTACATGAAGGGCGTGGAGACATTTCTTCAACACCACTGAAAATTGAAAGCAGGTAAGGAAGGTCCCATCGGCATGTCTAAAGAGCACTCCTGTTAGGGCAGGACAGATCCATAAATACGTTTGTATTGTGCAGACCCGGCAAATGAAGGGAGAGCTCACTTGGTCCAGCGTAACCCACCTACCTCTGCCCCTCTGATCATTCTTAGAAATGTGGACCCACACAGCTAAGAATTCACTAGCACAAACCACATATTCTATTTCCATTGCCCACCTGGAGGTATCCCCGTTGGAGATGGGCACCAACTCGCTCATGCAAAAGGCACTGAAGAATGCAACTGTAAAGCCTGTGGTGAAAAGGGCCGTTTCCCACCTGTCTGTGCATACCTGCAGCAGGACCCTGAACAACCCACACAGTAGCTGTGGGATGGCCAGGGCCATACCATGCTGGTGCTTGCCCTCCTGCCGGGACCAGGACTCAAAAACATGCCACAGCAGGTACCCCTGGTTGGGGAAGGGGTGGCCTGCTAGCTCAGACGCATACTTTAGTGACGAGAGTTTACCAACCCCAGGGAAAAACCTTTGCTCTTGAGCTCTAGGGCAAACGAGAAACTGTGGCCCCATGATGTGGAAACCACTGGACAAACTGCAGTGTCCTGAACTCTGGGAACTTGAGAAAGATGCGTTCATATGCTGTGCTCCTCTTGGGTGCTACGGACCCCTGGGCCATGTGGAACAGCTGTAGGATCCAAGGCTCTACAGATCCACTGGGAGGGCCTCTGGAGTCTCACTAGCACCTGGTGAAAGAGGTCAGAATCAGTCCATATAGAAGTGAGAGAGGGAGTCAGCTGTTTTAATACCAGGTGCATTGGAAACAAAGGGATGTTATGTTGCAAGCGTAGGAGCACAAATACCCTAACTAGCTTCATTGTACGAGGAAACTTGGGTGACAAAGAGTTAATCACTTGCACTATGTTCATATTGTCACACCAGAAAAGAAACCTGTGGTTGGCAAAGGACCCATGCCATAGGTGCACCACCAGCACGATGGGGGTGGAAATCAGGGACCTTGTCAGAACTTGCAGGAGGGGCGCAAACACCTCCTCTTAAGCCTGTCGCTATTGTGGTGTGCGTTATTCACATCTACATAACTCCCTGTAACTGACATATGTCCGCTGATAGAATGCTGCACATTGGATGTATTGTTAACACACTCCCACCACAGGTCTTGGGCCGGCTGATCCCAATGGATTCCATAGGTGATTGCCACATGAGGACGGAAGGCCTCATCTTATCTCAGCTGGGCACCAGAGTCATAAGCCCACTGAAAACCCACTATCTCAGCCCTGGGTTCCTTTGACTGGCATCACACACACATCCTCTGTTGTAGGAGAGGAGGAGTGGCCAGGGATTCCCACTTGCTTCCATCCAGGGAAGTTCAACGTGCGGTGTGGCTCGGTGGGACTGGCCGGCGGAATAAAGGCCTTTAGTTGGGGAAGGGATGATTATTTGAAGGGGATAATTTGGTGGTAGGCTGTGGGGGTGGTTATAGGGAATGTCCCGGTCCCCTGGTGAGAGCAGAGGTCGAGGGGAATGGGTTAGGGTTGGGAGGGAACCTCTCCCCGGTGAGAGAGGAGGGTTTGCTCCCTGTGGAAGGGAGGCATTATGCCCCCCTGTGAGAGGGGTGGGAGTGGGGATCTCCCCCGCCTGCCTGGCAACCTGGTGCTTGGGGTGGGGGTGCTGGGGCAGGGCGGGCCAGAGGGAGACCATTGCCATTGTGATGGGCTGGGGGAGATATGGGAGGCTGGTACATTCTATGAGATGGGAGAGGTGGTTAGTACCTGTCCCCTTCATTGCCTCCAGAGCAGAAGGTGAGGTGGCTGAGATTCAGAAGACCCAGGACCTGGGTATGATGCTGCAGAATGTGAGATTGGTTGTAAATAAAGCCTCTATTGTCCAGGAGCAGCCGATCTTGTGTGCACGCTGAGTCAGGGTCTATTCTGGCTGACCTTGTTCCAGCTTGGTACTCTGCGTTGCATCAACCAAGACTAGAGGGCTTGGGAGGGGATGGTGTAGCTATCATTTTTAGGGAGTCACGGTCTGTGAGGAGGTACCCGGTGCAAACTCCACCAGGTGTTGAGTGCCTCCCCCTTGTGATTGATTTGGCCGGAGATGGATTATGGCTGCTGTTGGTATACCAGGTACCTTCCTGTATGGCAGCATTCCTGTATGATCTAGCAGAGCTGGTGTCGGAGGTGGTTTTGCAGTCCCTGAGAATGGTAGTCTTAGGGGTCTTCAACATGCACACCGACACCGGGCTTCAGGGTGCAGAGCATGAGTTCATGGCTGCCATGGAAACCATAGGCCTGTCTTAGATAGTGGTCAGCCCGACATGTGTGGGGCACATACTGGATTTGGTGTTTTGCCTTGAGGTGGGGGATCGGTTGGTGGGGAATGTCTCCTTGGTCCCCTTGTCATAGATGGATCACTACCTCCTCCGGGCCTGTCTCCTGGTGCATGTCAGCCTCCAGAAAGGTGCAGGACCCATTTGGATGGTCTGCCCCTGAAGACTTACGGAACCCGAGAGGTTCCAGACTGCTCTGGGGAAGATACCCTCCAATCTCAACAGTGGATCACTCGATAACCTCGTAGTCTTTTAGAACACCTTGTTGGCCAAGGCCGTTGATCGGTTTGCTCCTAGGCATGCACTATCAGAGCACTGGTGGTGCAGGTCTCCATGACTTAGAGGATCTGCGCTGGCTTAAGCAAGAAGGGTGGTGGCTAGAGTGCCAGTGGTGCCAGACTCGTACTGAAGATGACAGTTTGTGGCATAGAGCTAGTTAGAAAGCCTATGCAGTGGCTGTGCTGGCAGCAAAGTAGTGTTTCTTGGCTGTCATCATAGCATCTGCGAAGTGTCATCCAGCTGAGCTTTTCCTGGTAGTGAAGGGACTGGTCAGTCTGGCCTGTCTCTACCTGGATCTGGAGTCTTCCTGCACTCGCTGTGACAAGTTTGCTGACGATTTTGCAGACAAAACCACTCGCATTCACCACTGCTTCGATTCTGCACTTGATACACTAGAGGAACCAGAGGTAAAGAATGCCCCGCCTTGTCCTGTTTTATGGGTTCAGTTTGTCTCTCGTCCACTGATGCTGAGATGTTCTGGGGTCTGTCAGGGCCATGTTTTGTGAATTAAATCTGTGCCTCTCCTGGCTGATTAAGGCCAGCTGGGAGACATTGGGGCCATTGCTGACTGGGGTAGTCAATGTCTCCCTTCGGGAGGTCAGGGTCCCTTAAGGGGACCTTTATGCGTCCATTGCTCACGAAACCATCTCTTGATGTTGACTCCCTGGCCAGCTATCAGCAAGTCTCTAACCTTCCCTTTTTAGGGAAGGCTTGGCAGTTTCAGGCACATCTGGATCGGGTCAGTTTTCTAGATCCCTCGCAGTTTGGCTTTCATCTAGGCTATGGCATCAGGATTGCACTTGTAGCCTTGGTTGACAACCTCCACCGTGAGTTAGACCAGGGTTGTTCGACCCTTTTGGTCTCATTAGATCTGTTGGCTGCATTTGATACCGTTGACCATGAGATGTTGGTGACTCACTTGTGGGACTGCGCTGGGGTGGACAGAATCATTCTTAAATGGTTGCATTCTTTCCTGGCCAGAAGGACTTAGCATGTGATACTGGGGGATTGTTCATCAACCCCCCAGAATCCCACATGCGGTGTTCTGCAAGGATCTATTCTGTCCCCTCTCCTGTTCAACGCAGTCTTTGGGGGAGGTAGTGAGGAGGTTTGGGGTTTGGTGTCATCAGTTCTGACATGACCACCATCGTCCATGCCTTCATCACGTCAAAACTAAACTAGACTATTGTTATGCACTTTATGTGGGGCTACCCTTGGTCACGGTTCGGAGATTGTATCTGATATAAAATGCGGCGGCCCGCCTCCTTACGGGGATGGGTCACCGGGAGCACACAAATAACAGTGCTCCGTTCGCTGCACCAGCTGCCTGTAGTCTTCCAGGCCCAATTCAAGGTGCTGGTTCTGACCTATAAAACCCTAAATGGTCTGGGCCCCACCTATCTGCGGGACCACCTCACCCTCCAGATTCTGGATCAGTCCCTGCTGTTAGCTGGGAGCGGCCTTCTTTAAGTCCCTCGTGTACAACGGGGGGCAACATTGGAGAGGGCGTACTCGGTCATAGCACCACGGCTGTGGAACTCCCTCCCAGTAGGTGTCCATTTGTCCTTGGATCTTCCCTCTTTCAGGAACCAATGTAAGACCTAACTTTTTCGTCAGGCTTTTTGGCAGGGGAGATGGGTAATGGGGAGTTGGGGTGGCATTACTTTTTTAGACTCGGTGTCCTTTTGTACATTATTTTTATATTTTATGTTTCTTGTTATTTATATTTGTATATTGGTATGTAGATTGTTTGGTGCACTGCACTGAACTGCCAGAGACAGGAGAGGGGTGGGATAGAAATTTTATTATAAATAAATTAAATAAATAAAATGTCTGTGTACTTGACAAACTTGGGGTGCAGCCACACAAGACGCCTACTACACCGTAGCAAGCCTTACCCCACTCTGGGCAGCCGGCCACACGATGCAATGTAGCGTGCAGCCAGCAGCCACCAGATGTTCCCCATGTGGCAGGACAGACGGCTGGCTGCTACGCGCCATGTCCTTGGCCTTTTTCTGAGGATGCAGCATGTAATACCAGTGCCCAAAATGGGGCAAGGCTGCTCAAGCCACAGTAGCTCGTCTGCCTGGCCATGCAGCAAGGTCTGCTGCAAGGCTTTGAACGACAGCTGCTCGCTTCAGTCCCACGCAGCCACTTATGACCCAAGGCACAATAGTGGTTGGGCTGAGAGAGGGAAGCGGGGTAGGGCTGGGTGGTGGTCGCTTTTATGGCCAGAGCCTCAGCCGGCCCTGTGCCGTGGCAGGTGGTCCAACAGTGGCCTACCTGGCTTCCCTGCAGGGGGGCAACCGTCTGTCCTTCTCCCCGTGCTTGCCCAGAGTGTAGTGTGTCTGCTTGCCTGCCATGGGGCCACGTGGATATCAGCCCTCCGCAGCTCATGTGACAACACTCTCGGAGGCCTTTAACATCACCCCTGGAATACGTTGAAAGCAGCTGTCCAGTTGTACTAGTTCCATTCTGCCTTAAGGCACCAGAAATGCTCCCTATTCTTCCTGTGACGTCCTCCCACTTGTTGGGATCACGGATGAGGTTGCTAAAGAGCAGTGCAAACATATTTACGTACTCCCATCTCCAAATCCTCTCCCACGTGGGTTGGAGGAGGTGCTGATCCATGGGTGTGCCCACGTCTGCATAGCTGCCTTTCAAGGGAAGGGGCAGTTTAGACAGGGAAGAACACCTGCACTGGCAGACACCGGCTGCACCGCACCAAGTTTACGCTACCTGGTCTGCAGGACCAAGCCCATCCGCACCTGGCTGCACACTCACCTGGGGGGGGGGGGCAGTGCCTGCCGCTAAAACATTGGGCATGTGTCCATGCCAGGGCACCCACACTCCATTCTAACACATGCATTGCTGCTTGTTATACGCCTGAGGAGGGGCCAGAGATGCCATGAGGGCCCTGCCTGTCATAATCCCCATGCCCTGTTCCATTCTTCTTACCAGTGAGGACTCTCCCACTCTAGCCATCTTGACCTCCTGAGTTTGCTGGGCTTGTGGGAATGCTGCAGGCTGCAGGTGTGCCTGGGCATCCCTTGTGACACTGCACTCAAGGGTGTCCAGACCACGAAGCAGCAATTGTAGTAGATCTGACTCTGCTGTGGGGTTCTCTCTGGGCCATTGTGACTCAGTCATCTGCGTACAGTCTCACTCGTATAACGAGGCTGTGCCTTGCACTGACCCCTGCACCTGGGGTGGGGGCCACCACAGGGAACCACCATGTTGTCTCTCCTAAGAGACCTGAGGGGGTGATGCCTCAGATCTGTTTGTCTGCCAGATTGGGTAGGAGAGGAAGTGCATCCTCCCCCAGACCTGTTCTGGTTCGCTGCTGATGCTTTTAGGTGTCCATTCTCTTCTGCAGAGATCTTAGTATGGCCTCAGTAACACATTGAAGGGGGTGTGAGGCAGGGGTGGTTCCCCAGTTGCCCCCACACTCCCCATAGTGATGGACTTCTTCCGAATCACCTTCCTAGTCATGCCTATAAACTGAATCATGATTGCACATATGAATAGAAAAGACAGATGGACCCCAGGTGACCCCAAGCACACCCCTTTACATTCCATCTGCTGTCAGTTATGCCTCTGATTAAATATTGGAGGATAGCCTCTAAGTGCCAAGCCATCCGAATAACTCCTAGCCTAATCCTGTCCTGGTTGGTGAAAGCCTCTAGGGAGATGTTGGGGTGATCAATGCCTCCGTTTGGGAGGGCAGGGTGCCAGACTGCCTCAAGAGAGGTGGTGGTGTGGCCCCTGCTTAAGAAATCATCTTTAAATGTTGACGCGCTCGCTAGCTATCGGCCTGTCTCTAACCTCCCCTTCTTAGGGAAGGTTATTGAACAGATGGTGGCCCAGCAGCTCCAGTGCCATCTGGATGGCATCGGTTTTCTGGATCCTTTTCAATCAGGATTTCGACCAGGATATGGCACCAAGACTGTGTTGGTGGCCTTGGTGGATGACCTCCGCCGAGAGATGGATTTGGGACATTCAACATTACTTGTCCTGTTGGATCTTTTGGCAGCATTTGATACAGTTGACCATGGGTTGCTGCTGAGGCGGCTGTGGGCCCTGGGGGTGGGGCGGTCAGCGGGACTGTCCTAGGATAGTTCCACTCATTCCTCTCAGGGAGAAGCCAGCGGGTGGTGCTGGGGGAAGAAACATCTAGCCCCCGGGATCTTGCTTGTGGCGTACCACAAGGTTCCATTCTGTCTCCATTGTTGTTTAATATTTACATGCAACCCCTGGGGGAGGTTGTGAGACGGTTTGGTGTGGGTTGTCACCAATATGCTGAGACTGAGGCTGAACCCTGATAAGACGGAGGTTATGTTGGTGGGTAGGGCAGCTGATGCGATGGCTCCACTTGTGGAGGGGATCCGCCTCCCGCTGGCCCCTGCAGGTGTGGAGTTTGGGGGTCCTGTTGGACTCTGATCTCTGCCTGGATTGTCAGGTGGAGGCAGTGGCAAAGGGAGCCTTTCACCAATTACATGTTGTGCGGAGGATTCAGTCATATGTCTCAAACTCTTACCTGACCACCTTCATCCACGCGTTCATCAGCTCTAGGCTGGATTACTGCAACGCGCTCTATGCGGGACTGCCCTTGGTGACGGTTCGGAAGCTGCAGCTGGTGCAGGAAGCTACAGCCCGCCTCCTGACAGGGACGGGCCATAGGGAGCACATTACACCAGTGCTCCGGGCTCTGCACTGGCTGCCTATAGCGTTCCGGGCCTGATTCAAGGTGCTGGTGTTGACCTTTAAGAGCCTACATGGCCTGGGCCCCTCCTACCTGAGAGATCGCCTCACTTCCCGGACCCTGGAGCAATCTCTGCGTTCCGCCGGGGGCGTCTTCTTGGAGGTCCCCCAGGTAAACCCAGGGGCCACGATGGAGCGGGCATTCTCAGTGGTCGCACCATGGCTATGGAACTCCCTCCCGGAGGAGGCTCTCCTGGCTCCCAACTTGTTGGCCTTCCGCTGGGCCTGTAAGACCTGGCTGTTTGTCCAGGCCTATGGGGGAGGGGGATAAAGGGATAGGGGGTGGGATTTTTTAGCCAGTGGATCTTACCTCTTTTTATTGTATTTAATGTTTTTTGTAAAAAAAAAATTAAAAAAACCCTTTTTATATATCTTTATATATTTTTATATTTTTTTATTTGTTTAAACTTTTGTAAGCTGCCCCAAGCTGCCGTGAGGCTGGATGGGGCGGGGTATAAATCACTGAATAAATAAATAATACATAATTGGGAATTAATTTCCCCTGTATGAAACATGTCAGCTCAATAAACTTAAAATTATTTAATTTGCCCCTGTTTAGCCTCATGTAAACAACTGCAGTAGAATTAACTCCAAGCCCGCTTTTTTTTTTGGGGGGGGGGACCTAGGGAATCCCGTCTCATGAGACTCTCCCTCCCCCTGACAACCATCCCCTGCCCTGGAGTCATGGGGGGGAGCATAGTCTGCCCCTCAATCCGAGACTCTGTCTTCTTCCTCCAAAGAAGGGCAGGGTGGGCCAAACTGCCCTCTCTACCGAGGGAAAAAGAAGGATTCTGACGTTATATTTACAGTAACATCTATTGCAGTATTCATTTTTTTAATTTAAGTAGTGGCGAAATCAGAATATGAAGTGTTTGTGGAGAGATCTGCTGCAACTATTACGGAGTCTGGGTCTTTTGTTATTAACATCATAGTTGAAGCACGTGCTGTTTTTAAACAGAATAATCAAGGCTTGTTATGTCTGTATTTGCTGGGGGCTGTGATGATCGCCATCCCCTTGTGTACAGTACTGACTGACTCCACACGCTCTCCTGCCTTCTGCCTTGCCATATGTCATCTAGAATTCCTCTTCCTTAATTATGAGCAATAGTTTGTGGACACAGCAGGATAGATGGCCTTGACCACAAATAAAGTTTGATTCAGTGAAATGTAAGTCATGATGATCAGGTACTGGGGACAGACATAGTTCTAATTGGAGAGATGAAGAACACCTGGGAGGAGGGCTCTGGTGGTCTCTAGTTCTTGCTATGTGTTGTAGTTTGGGGTGGGGGGAGAAAATGCATTCCATGGCAGATACTTCCAGGTGAATAAATTAGCTAATACACTTCAGTAGTTTGTAGTTAGCTTCCCAATGACTTTTGAAGGCTTTTTAATTCATTCATTTTTGCTGCAACCTCAGACAACCCTTCTCATTTTAACTTTGAACATTTTTACATATTTCCTTTGCTACCTATTAATCCTGTCAATGGAAAAGGAAAAATCTGATTAAAAGCTTCCTTTCTTCATAAATAATTTTTCAAGAATTATTTCTTGATGAGGACTTCCTACAGATTTTGAGTTTTGTATTTAAAAACCTTACACATTATACTATATCAATTACAGTTACAGGTTTAGAAGATGTAGGCTATGCAGAGACATAATACAATAGTTCATGGTCAAAGATGTTTTTACATTGTTAAAAATGATGACAGAACATATTAATCTGTCCTACTTAAAGGAACACATGTTATTCTCTGGTAAGAGAAACGAACAAAGTCATACACTTAAATAATTTTGCTGATTCCTATTTTAAAAAAACAGTCCTTTTTGTCTCACTGAACCATATTTTAAAAGATCATCAAGTCATTCCTAAGCAAGTTGTAGAAAGAAAGACCCTCTTGTGTTTGTGTTTTGACATATTTCATGAAACTGTTGAAAACTGAGGCATGAAAGCCAGATTAATGGGCTTTCTAAAAGTTATTTGTAGATTCCCAAGAGGATTGTGTTCCCATCACTTATGGTAACTTTAAAATTCAAATGACGGTTAAAAGAAAAAAAATCAACTTTGGCACGCTACGAGGTACTGTTGGCATCTTAATGGCATACAGCTAAAATTAAAAATAAAGAATGTCCTCTGCCTAAATAACTGTAGTTTGTTTTAGATAGAACAGAAAGTCTCGTATATGCATATTTTGTAAGAATAAAACTAGTAGTTACTCTTTTAATATAATACTACTTTTATAGTGGGCTGGGGCAGGATGGGGAGATATAAGGAGTCTTTAGGGATCATCTGTGTAACCATTTACATTTGCCAGGCTTTTCTATTGCCCTGTCCTTGGCTGACATTCTGGACACTGGGGAGCGATCTCCAGCTTTCAACAGGCTCACTGACTTTGCTGTTGCTGGAATTGGAAATCTTTTTCTTTAAGTAATATCACTCGACATGTTGCCAGGTACAGCAAATTGGATGACAGCCCCGAATTATCATTTACTGCTACGGCCCAATGGAAGGATCCCCTTTCCTGTTCCTTTGCAGCATGGAAGAGCAGGAGCCCTGGACAAGTTGAGAGTGTGCTGAACTTTGAACTGCAACAGAGTTGTGCGGTGTCTGCTCTCCATCATGCATATGTGGAACTCCGTTGTGTGTATAGGCCACCCTATGAGTGCATAGCCAGCCTCACAGGATGGGTTTAACAATTCTCTCTGGACATCAAGCCTCACCCAAATGTCTTCAAAAGCCAGAGTATCCGTCACCCCTGAACTTCTCTGGACCCCGTATCCCAGATGGCCACAAATTTGAAATTCTCTCTGTACACCCACAGACAAAAGCAGAACCCATTTGGCTTTCCCTAGCAAACAACCCACAGCAATAGCTTTTTGTGGTGTTATGATCCCTCGTGATCATTGCAAGCAAAAATTATTACTTTTAAAAGATAAGAAAATATGAGTTGCTTTTAACCAGTGGGCAGCTTAGCTCCCACATACATTCCATGCACAGCGTCCTTCACTGCCTTGGCATTGCAGATCCCCCCACCTGCCCATTTCTTAACATTCATTGCTTCCACCCAACCCCAATTAAAAATTCCATGCTTCTGTGGGGTAACAGCTGTAACATTTTTACATGACTTGGTGTGTGCACTGAAGTGCCTGTTGCATGGATTGGCAGTGCTGGTGCAATACACAAACACCCAGCTTTGCAAAAACTTTTTTCAACTATAGTAGGCAGTAGCTGGGCGTGCAGCCAGTCCTGTGATGACACATGGCCAATAGTGACTAGTACTTGCTCATGTGCGGTACGCAGCCAATTCTAGCTAGGCAGCTGCCCAGCTCTTTCAACTTTTCAAAGCACTTGGTGCATGGTCTGCAGAGTTCATGAATGCCTCTATTGCAGCCATGGATGCTGAGAACTTCATGGTGCTTCTTATCATGCTCCAGGTCTTCATGACCGCTGCTGAGCAGAACCTGCAAGCAGTTCTAGAGATCCAAGCCACCTGCTGTCGTTGGCTCAATGAGATTTTTAGGCACAGACGGGCACTCACTCAAGTGGAGCACACTGTGCAGAGGCGGCTCCTGCTTTGCCGCTGTGCACTTGCCCTTCCAAAAACGGATTGTGCTAGGGAGAATCAAAGCCTTGGAAGCTGGTGCATGGTGAGGTACCTGTCAGGGGACATGGCTTCAATCAGCAACATCTTGCACATGGCTGTACCCACCAAGAGGCTTCTCTTGGTGAAGAGGAAAAGCACAGACTGGTGGGAGAACCTGCTGTCCTTGTAGGGAGACATCAAGTGAGTAGCAAACTAGGATGCCCCATCACCTCATCCTGCAGATAGCCGAGGTCCTCAGACCTCAGCTGGAGAAACAGTACATAGTGATGTGATTGCCATCCCCGTGGCAAAGCGCATTGTCATCACCATCTAGAAGCTTGCCACTCCAGACTGCAGCTGCTCTGTCGCCCAGCAAATTGGAATTAGAACCTCCATGCTGGGCACCATCCTCATCAAGGTTTGCACTGCGATTGTGGAAGTGTTACTGGACTGGATAGTGCAGTTGGCTAACCTTGTGGAAGTAATGGAGGGCTTTCGGTAGGAGGGGCTTCTGTATTGGGGCAGTCAGTGAGAGCTGTATCGCTATCTGCCTACACCATAGCAAGGACAATTACTTAAACCTCAAGGGTTGTTCTTTGTGGTTCTCCAGGCCATAGTAGACCACTGTGTCAGATTCATGGATGTGCTGGCCTGGTGGTCCAGGAAGAACCATGAGCCTGCATCTTCTGACAGTCCCTCTTTGGACACAACTACACTGGGGACTTTGGACCCACCACTGAAACTTGCATCAAGAGGGTGCTCATGCAGCCTGTTGTGGGGGACCCTGGCTACCCACTTGAAGCCCTGGCATATGAAGGCCTACAGCATTGCCAGCACCCTAGAGCAAAGGTACTTCAACAGGCAATCCAGTGTCTCCACTGTTGTACAGAGGGCTTTTGAAGCAGCTCTAGAGAGCAATTGCAGCCAAGATTGATTTCCAGCTAGAGACCATTCCCTTGATAACCACTGCTGCCTGTTTTCTCCACAACATCTGTCAGATGAAATAGGAACCACTTGTGAGAGGATTTGGGTGCATTGGCTGGGGGAAACCAGGATAGGCTGTTGGGTGCAGGAACGTGAACTGCTGATGGGAGTTGGTACAAGGCGCCTGCCCCTGAGCAATAATGCTTGTAGTCGCAGCAGCTATGTGCTTGAGCAAGGAGGTCTGGATATGGAGAGACTGGGACAGACTGTTTTGAGTCTGTACCAACAGATGTGTCATATCCCTGTCCACCCACTCGAATTGCTGCCAGAGGCAGGCCCAGTGCCTGTCCTCCCACCAGTAGTCCAGGGTGGGCCTTGGCTGCAAAAGCCTTGCATTCTGCATCTACAGCTGAAGTAGTGGCGCTGGTGGTTGTCTGGCTGTCAGTGTTAGCCATGGCCAAGGCAATGGAAAGCTGGTGGAATTTGTTCTTCAGAATGTAGCGGCTCGGGAAGAGCAACCATCGGACACATGGTGCAAACCAGGACAAGCTGGGACAATGCATGTTTGAATTTGGCACATGTTAGGCTTCTAAGACCGATGTCACTTGCACGCCAACAAGAGTGATGAAAGGGGCAGGAAGCGGTCACTCCTTGGAACACACTTGGCTTTTTTCCCATGACTCTGGCACTGGTGGACCTGTATGTGCATGAGGCCGCAAGTGACCTAATTGATGGGATTGATAGCCCACCTTTGCCCACACAGCAGGCTCTGCATACTCCAGGACCCCACTCTGAGTTAGGACTGCATATCCAGTGGGTGGTAGCCACGTGACTGGTGGGGGAGAACACCTAATAAATGAGCAGGTGCACACCCACCTGGTGTGGGCTATCATCTTGTTTGTTAACACCCTATAATAACCTATTTTGGCACAGAGTTAAAGCATGACCACTCGTATATTCAGTAACTTTCAGTTATTGATATGTTTCTCAAACACAGTCTTGGTGGGCTGGTATTTACCATGCATGAACTTTTTGGTTCAGCTGTTTTTGTCCTACAGTCTATGATCTGAAGGGATTGGAGGAATACCCAAGTTTTATTTTTCTGAGTTGTTTTCTGAGAACTCGTAGGTTAGAAACTTCAAAGCTCATCTTGGTTCCTATTGCCACTTGTAATGCTGTTCAACTCTGAAGATCTGTTTAAAATTATTGTAGTACATACAGTAACCTAAGTCACTTGCAATTAGTCTTATTCACATTTTAAAGAGATATTTTAAAGAATGCCACAATCCCTGGGCACAATCGGTTAAAGACATTCACTTTTCTTCTCTTTTTCCATGATGAGGCAGAGTGAGAATCTCATTTGCTACTTTGTTTTCATATTTGATACTCCACTTTTCATGTGTTGGTTTCACAGGAGAGTAGTCTTGCTCAGTTCAGTGGAATTACGTAGATGTATCAAATTGTCCGTGCATAAGCATCTGCAGAATCGGAGCCTTGAATTAATTTCCTTTTTGCATTGAATTTCCTTTTTTAAAAGAGAGAAGAATGGAAAATAGAAGCTTTTGAGTTTTTCAAGGAAATGGGAGAGGAAAGGTGAGGATTAAACTAATTTTATTCTAGAAAGTTTATTTTCTTACGTTCAGATAATTCAAATGGTTAAAGAGGTTTTCTCTAAATTTGCCATAAGAATTTATTTGTGCTGAAAACAAGCCATGGAGACTTTCAGTCTAGAAGGAGAATTTTAAAAATGTGTAAATATAATATCCTTATAATAAAAGCTATCTGACATCTTTAACAAAATATGTTAATAACATACATGCTCTCAAAACACATACAGCTCTTGCAGCCTAAAACTATACTCTTTGTCTTATCTACTGCAAAGAAAAAGAAGAATGTGTTTTAAAGTAATTTTTTTATATAACTATCATATGTATTATGTCTGTTTAGAATACAGTTCCTTTCTGGTGGGTGCAAGTTAGGCTAAACTACGACTAATTTTGGTATGTGGTTTTTTTTCTGCAAGAACTTTGCTATGCCGGAAGAAGTGATCCAAACATCTTGAAGCATGACTTTGAATACCTGCCAAACAGTAGATTTATTTGCCAAANGACCTAGGGAATCCCGTCTCATGAGACTCTCCCTCCCCCTGACAACCATCCCCTGCCCTGGAGTCATGGGGGGGAGCATAGTCTGCCCCTCAATCCGAGACTCTGTCTTCTTCCTCCAAAGAAGGGCAGGGTGGGCCAAACTGCCCTCTCTACCGAGGGAAAAAGAAGGATTCTGACGTTATATTTACAGTAACATCTATTGCAGTATTCATTTTTTTAATTTAAGTAGTGGCGAAATCAGAATATGAAGTGTTTGTGGAGAGATCTGCTGCAACTATTACGGAGTCTGGGTCTTTTGTTATTAACATCATAGTTGAAGCACGTGCTGTTTTTAAACAGAATAATCAAGGCTTGTTATGTCTGTATTTGCTGGGGGCTGTGATGATCGCCATCCCCTTGTGTACAGTACTGACTGACTCCACACGCTCTCCTGCCTTCTGCCTTGCCATATGTCATTTAGAATTCCTCTTCCTTAATTATGAGCAATAGTTTGTGGACACAGCAGGATAGATGGCCTTGACCACAAATAAAGTTTGATTCAGTGAAATGTAAGTCATGATGATCAGGTACTGGGGACAGACATAGTTCTAATTGGAGAGATGAAGAACACCTGGGAGGAGGGCTCTGGTGGTCTCTAGTTCTTGCTATGTGTTGTAGTTTGGGGTGGGGGGAGAAAATGCATTCCATGGCAGATACTTCCAGGTGAATAAATTAGCTAATACACTTCAGTAGTTTGTAGTTAGCTTCCCAATGACTTTTGAAGGCTTTTTAATTCATTCATTTTTGCTGCAACCTCAGACAACCCTTCTCATTTTAACTTTGAACATTTTTACATATTTCCTTTGCTACCTATTAATCCTGTCAATGGAAAAGGAAAAATCTGATTAAAAGCTTCCTTTCTTCATAAATAATTTTTCAAGAATTATTTCTTGATGAGGACTTCCTACAGATTTTGAGTTTTGTATTTAAAAACCTTACACATTTTACTATATCAATTACAGTTACAGGTTTAGAAGATGTAGGCTATGCAGAGACATAATACAATAGTTCATGGTCAAAGATGTTTTTACATTGTTAAAAATGATGACAGAACATATTAATCTGTCCTACTTAAAGGAACACATGTTATTCTCTGGTAAGAGAAACGAACAAAGTCATACACTTAAATAATTTTGCTGATTCCTATTTTAAAAAAACAGTCCTTTTTGTCTCACTGAACCATATTTTAAAAGATCATCAAGTCATTCCTAAGCAAGTTGTAGAAAGAAAGACCCTCTTGTGTTTGTGTTTTGACATATTTCATGAAACTGTTGAAAACTGAGGCATGAAAGCCAGATTAATGGGCTTTCTAAAAGTTATTTGTAGATTCCCAAGAGGATTGTGTTCCCATCACTTATGGTAACTTTAAAATTCAAATGACGGTTAAAAGAAAAAAAATCAACTTTGGCACGCTACGAGGTACTGTTGGCATCTTAATGGCATACAGCTAAAATTAAAAATAAAGAATGTCCTCTGCCTAAATAACTGTAGTTTGTTTTAGATAGAACAGAAAGTCTCGTATATGCATATTTTGTAAGAATAAAACTAGTAGTTACTCTTTTAATATAATACTACTTTTATAGTGGGCTGGGGCAGGATGGGGAGATATAAGGAGTCTTTAGGGATCATCTGTGTAACCATTTACATTTGCCAGGCTTTTCTATTGCCCTGTCCTTGGCTGACATTCTGGACACTGGGGAGCAATCTCCAGCTTTCAACAGGCTCACTGACTTTGCTGTTGCTGGAATTGGAAATCTTTTTCTTTAAGTAATATCACTCGACATGTTGCCAGGTACAGCAAATTGGATGACAGCCCCGAATTATCATTTACTGCTACGGCCCAATGGAAGGATCCCCTTTCCTGTTCCTTTGCAGCATGGAAGAGCAGGAGCCCTGGACAAGTTGAGAGTGTGCTGAACTTTGAACTGCAACAGAGTTGTGCGGTGTCTGCTCTCCATCATGCATATGTGGAACTCCGTTGTGTGTATAGGCCACCCTATGAGTGCATAGCCAGCCTCACAGGATGGGTTTAACAATTCTCTCTGGACATCAAGCCTCACCCAAATGTCTTCAAAAGCCAGAGTATCCGTCACCCCTGAACTTCTCTGGACCCCGTATCCCAGATGGCCACAAATTTGAAATTCTCTCTGTACACCCACAGACAAAAGCAGAACCCATTTGGCTTTCCCTAGCAAACAACCCACAGCAATAGCTTTTTGTGGTGTTATGATCCCTCGTGATCATTGCAAGCAAAAATTATTACTTTTAAAAGATAAGAAAATATGAGTTGCTTTTAACCAGTGGGCAGCTTAGCTCCCACATACATTCCATGCACAGCGTCCTTCACTGCCTTGGCATTGCAGATCCCCCCACCTGCCCATTTCTTAACATTCATTGCTTCCACCCAACCCCAATTAAAAATTCCATGCTTCTGTGGGGTAACAGCTGTAACATTTTTACATGACTTGGTGTGTGCACTGAAGTGCCTGTTGCATGGATTGGCAGTGCTGGTGCAATACACAAACACCCAGCTTTGCAAAAACTTTTTTCAACTATAGTAGGCAGTAGCTGGGCGTGCAGCCAGTCCTGTGATGACACATGGCCAATAGTGACTAGTACTTGCTCATGTGCGGTACGCAGCCAATTCTAGCTAGGCAGCTGCCCAGCTCTTTCAACTTTTCAAAGCACTTGGTGCATGGTCTGCAGAGTTCATGAATGCCTCTATTGCAGCCATGGATGCTGAGAACTTCATGGTGCTTCTTATCATGCTCCAGGTCTTCATGACCGCTGCTGAGCAGAACCTGCAAGCAGTTCTGGAGATCCAAGCCACCTGCTGTCGTTGGCTCAATGAGATTTTTAGGCACAGATGGGCACTCACTCAAGTGGAGCACACTGTGCAGAGGCGGCTCCTGCTTTGCCGCTGTGCACTTGCCCTTCCAAAAACGGATTGTGCTAGGGAGAATCAAAGCCTTG
>QEPC01000119.1:524802-535939 GCA_003113815.1 Sphenodon punctatus | reverse complement strand
GGGGGTGGGGGAAGGCAGATGATTGGAGGCCCAACTGCAGGGCCGCCCCAAAGAGTGGGGCAAAAAGCCAGTCAATCATCAGTCACACAACACATGGAGTTAAAAGGCAGCTAGAAAGTTTTGATCGCCAACCAGAAGTTTTTGCTCTACTGACTCCCATTGAACAGCATAGGCGCTGTTCAATGAGAGTTTGCAACTGCCTTAACTATAGAGCCATGGTTGACTCTAATTTTTTCATCATCCACACAGGTTGAGTTTTGTTAAGCGAATGGAGTTTCTGTCCCCATCAGTAATAACATTCCATGAAGCGAATGTAGAGCTGATGCTATTATAGCACTTATGGTCAACCTGATGACCAAAATAGTTTTTGCTGATTGTAATATCTATGACTCCGATTCTTACAGCTGCTCCGTAACGTAATTTTTGTAATATGTGAATGTACTATTCCCCTTTAATGCTGTAAGGTCTCAGGTCGTTGTAAGAGCCACCAATTTACAATGACCAGAGATCTTGCAGCATAAAAGGGGAATAGTCAGGGCCCTGAGCCAAATGCGGGTCCACGATTCACAGATTTCCCACAGAATCCTCCTTGGAGCTCCTCCCCCCCATCCCCCCGGGCCAGGCTGTGTTGTGTGCAGGGGGCTGCCAGGGCTTGCCTCCCCTCCACCCTCCCCAGACTGGCAAATGAACATAGTAGCGGCTAGGGTTGCCACCTGAAGAGCTCCAAGATAAGGAACATTTTCTGAGCTCTTAAGAAATGTACATATTACGTTGTAGAAGTTTTACCTCCACTCAGGTGTCATGTTTGGGATCTCTGGGTGTCAGACACCTGGGATCTACAAGCAAATCACACTGCACTGCCTGTTCCTGTTTTTTCCTTCAGTCCAGATGACTCTGGACTAGAGGTATCTTTATTTTCCATTCCTTAGTTGTCTTTAATCTTATTAAAGATTAAAGCCCCTGAATTTTATTCAATCACAACCCTTCCTGGCACTCTCAGTTGTGCAGACTTGGAGTTGCTTGTATTCCCTTCTCCTTAGTTCAGGTCTCATGGCTTGGCTCTGTGGAGGTGGCCTCAGGCTAACCCTCCAAATCAGCTCCCAGCTATGAAGTCCCTTCGGCAAGAGTCAGCTCCTCCATTCAACTGAGGCAGACACAGCAATCCCCACCCCCTTCCCCAAGTACAGTACAGTAAGACACCGCCTCCTGCACAAAAGGCTACAGTCCCAATTATAGGGCTACGTCCTTGCCCATTTCGGGTACCAAGTCTGGACCAACACTTGGCCCCTGTAAAAGTCTTAACCTAGCTCCTTCCCTGTCCACTAGTACATCCTCCTATCCTGGATGGTCCTTGCCCTTTTCGGGCACCAAGTCTGGACCAACTTGGCCCCTGTAATGTTTTTACCTAGCCAGCTCCTTCCCTGTCCATCCCTATGCAGGGAGTGGGAGTGGAGTGGAGGGACCCCATCCCCTCCCCAATCCAGCCCTGACTCATGCTCCTCAGCTCATCACTTGCTGTGCTGAGCAGCCTGGTTGACTGAGTGACTCATGTCGTGAGCCTGCTGTGCTGCTCCTCTGGCTAATTATAAGGTGGACTCTGGAGGGGTACCCATGTGGTAGGGGGGGTTCCCTTTCCTCAACCACCCCCACCCACTGCTCAGAGCGGTACAGCAGATGGGCACAAAATAAGGAACATGGTGTGATCCGTATCAGTTTGATACAGAACACAACCTTTTAGGGGATTATATGGTACAGTTCCATAAAAAACGGAACGGGTGACAACCATAGTAGTGGCAGTAGAGGCAGCTTCTTTCAGCGCTCTTCAGCGGCTCCTTCTGGTCGCTTCCTGGCCCCTCCCAACAGGGCCTCCCAGAGCGGCACGACCAGATGACATCATCTGGCTGCATTGCTCTGGGAGGCCCTGTTGGGAGGGGCCAGGAAGTGGCCAGAAGGAGCAACTGAAGAGCGCTGAGAGGAGCTGCCGCCGCTACTAGCTATATTCATTTGCCAGGCTGGGAAGGGTCGGGGGGAGGCAAGCCCTGGCAGCCCTCCACCCAACACAGCCTGAGTGGGGGGAGGCCCTGCACTGCATCTAGGAGGGGGGAGGCAAGCCCTGGCAACCCCCACCCCATCCAACGCAGCCCAGCGTGGTGAGGCACAGAATTGGGCCCCAAGCCTCCCAGATTCCCGTGGATTTTTTTAAAATCCTGATGCATTCACACAGTCCAAAAATTGCAGAATTATAATACCCGGTATTATCTCCAGTTATTATAATAGCCCATTGTGTAATGTGTTAAAGCAGCCTATAGAGCATCTTAGAGACTAGCTGGTGAAAGGAGGCATGTGTTCCTCTGAGGAACATCCTGCCTCTTCTTCTGTCAATCTTTATGTGTTATAGAGCAGCTAGTTTTGAAATAAACTATTTAATAGAGCATTCCAATATGTTTTTAAATTGAAGCATTTTTACTCAATACAAAGTTACTTAAAATTGTATATAATATTAAAAGATCAAACAACAAGCTGCAAAAATAGTATTATAATCGTAAACCCTATTTCACTCCACATCATTACTGGAAAGCCAGCATCACTAGTTGGGTTGGTTGTTTGATAAGTTTTGACATTGATAGTGTTGAAAAATCAAAGCTTTCCTTCTCATGCCTACAGAAGACTATATTGCCAATTTTCTTGATCCCTATGGAATCCTGTCAATTCTGTCAGTCACTTACTGCAGAATAAATGAATTGTGCTTTGCTTTATAAGCAGGCTGTGTATATACTATATATCCTTGATCTTCCAACATGCCCGGAGTTTTAAGCATAGGGGGTTCCCTTTCAAATGTTTAGTAACTGAGCAAATGTGCAAACAAAATTTTCATTTTTTTTAAGTATTGGATGAAAACAGACATAATGCTAACTCCACTTTAACATTTCTTATGCATGTTTCAGGGCTCTTATGGCACCAGTACAGCCATGCGTAAGAAATGTTAAAGCAGAGTTGAAATAGAGTTTTATTTATTTATTTATTTATTTATTTAGTTTGCTAGTTTTATACTTTGTCCCCTCCTGCTCGAGAGCAGCTCAGGGCGGCTTACAGGCATCAGTAAAACACACAAAATATAATTAAAACATTTAAAAGGATAAAAAGAACTAAAAGGGCAGAATTCCCCTCTCTACCCATCTCCCTCTCTAAAGGCTCGGTGGAACAGCCAGGTCTTACACTGTCTACGGAAATAGGGGAGGTCCGGGGCCAGGCAGGCCTCCGTCAGAAGGGTGTTCCACAGCCTAGGAGCAGCCACTGAGAACGCCCTCCCCATAGTCACAACCCGGGGGACTTCGAGTCAGGCGTCCCTGGCCAGTCACAGGGGCCGCAGTGCAATCCAGGGCCTGAGGCAGTCCTGCGGGTAAGCCGGGCCCAGGCCATTTAGGGCTTTGTAGGTCATTACCAGCACCTTGAATTGGGCCTGGAAAATAATAGGCAGCCAGTGCAGAGAACGGAACACTGGTGTAATGTGCGCGCGGTGACCCATCCACGTTTAGAGACGGGACGCCGCATTCTGCACCAGCTGCAACCTCCGGACCGTCCCCAAGGGCAGCCCCACGTAGATTGCGTTACAGTAGTCTAGTCTAGAGGTGATAAAGTATGGTGGCCAGATCCGAGTCCGAAACATACGGTTGCAGCTGTCATACCAGATGTAATTCGTGAAATGCTCCCTTTGCCACAGCCTCCACCTGGAGATCCAGGCGGAGCTGTGAGTCAAGGAGCACCCCCAGGCTACGGACCTGGTGGCCATAGGGGGGCAGACCCCATCGATGATGGGGGCCACCTTCCCCAGCCCTACCCACCAACATCACTTCCGTCTTGTCGGGATTCAATTTCAGACGGCTCACCCTCATCCAGTCCCCCACAGCTGCCAAGCACTGGGTGAGCACCGAAAATGCCAGGTCTGGGTCTACAGAAAAAGAGAGGTAAAGTTGTGTGTCATCGGCGTATTGATGACAACGCACGCCGAACCCTCTCATGACCTTGCCCAAAGGCTGCATATACATGTTGAACAGGAGGGGGGACAGAATAGAACCCAGATGGACTCCACACATGAGGTGCCGGGAAGATGAAGTACATTCCCCAAGAACCACACGCTGAGTTCTCCCAGCCAGGAATGAGCGAAACCATTCAAGAACAATTCGCCCACCCCGGCCTGGTCCCGCAGCCGAGCCACCAACATCTTGTGGTCAACGGTATCAAATGCAGCTGACAGATCTAATAGAATTAAAATAGAATATTTGCCCCAGTCTAATTCCCTAAAAAGGGAAGGTTAGAGACTGGCCGATAGCTGGCCGAGGAGTCAATGTCAAGAGATGGTTTCTTGAGCAGGGGCCTCACCACCACTTCTTTCAGGCAGCTTGGCACCTTGCCCTCCCTAAAGGAAGCATTGAGAACCCCCGCCAGCAACAGCCCTAATGTCTCCCGGTAGGCCTTGACCAGCCGGGATGGGCACGGATCTAATTCACAACAGGTGGCCCTTACAGCCCCAAGGACCTCCGCCGCATCAGCAGGCGACACCCACTGAAATTGATCCCATGAAAGCGGACAGGGCGGGTCCTCCACCCCCTCAGGTTCACCTACTGTTATAAGTGCAGCATCGAAGTCGTGGTGAATCTAAGCAATTTTATCCACAAAAAAGTCAACAAACCAGCCGGGATGGGCACGGATCTAATTCACAACAGGTGGCCCTTACAGCCCCAAGGACCTCCGCCGCATCAGCAGGCGACACCCACTGAAATTGATCCCATGAAAGCGGACAGGGCGGGTCCTCCACCCCCTCAGGTTCACCTACTGTTATAAGTGCAGCATCGAAGTCGTGGTGAATCTAAGCAATTTTATCCACAAAAAAGTCAACAAACATGTCTCAGCAGGCACTGGAAGATTCCAGTTCCAGGCAGAGAGAGGCCAGACTGACCAGCCACTGAATCACCCGGAAAAGCTCCGCTGGATGTGACTTTGCGGATGCTATGAGGGCAGCAAAGAAAGAAAGAAAAGAACTCTTTCTTTGCTGCCCTCATAGCATCCGCAAAGTCACATCCAGCGGAGCTTTTCCGGGTGGTGCAGCGGTGGTCAGTCTGGCCTCTCTTTGTTCTTTGCTGCTTGCACCGCCACAGCATAAGCTTTTAAACTAGCTTTATGTCGCAATCAGTCAGCTTCAGCACGACTCCGACGCCACCATCGCTCCAACCACCATCCTTCCCACTTCATCCGGCACAGGTCCTCTGTAAACCACTGGGGGGACCCATATCATCGGCATTCCGGAAGTGGACACCTGAGATCCATTCGGTCAATGGCCTCAGTCAACAAGTTGTTCCAGAAGACAATGAGGTCATCGAGTGAACGGTCATCGAGATCAGGAGGCAATTCCCCTAGGGCATTCCGAAACCTCTCTGGTTCCATAAGTCTCTGGGGATGGACCAACCGAACTGGTCCTACATCTCTCTGGGGGCAGACATGTGCCAGGAGACCGGTCCAGAGGAGATAATGATCCGTCCATGACAAGGGTGTAAATGATACATCCCCCACCATCAGATTCCCCGCCTCAAGGCCATTGGTGCAGAATATTAGGTCAAGAGTATGTCCTCCATCATGCATCATGTCCACAAACCTCTGAGACAGTCCCATGGTTGTCATGGTGGCCATGAACTCACGCTCCGCTCCTCCGAGGCCGGCGTCAGCGTGGATGTTGAAATCCACCAGGACTAAAGTCCTTGGAGTCTTTAAGACCACCCCAGACAGCAACTCAGCTAGGGCGTGTAGGGATGCTGCCATACAGGTAGGTGCACAGTATATGAGCAGCAGCCCCAATCTGTCTCCAGTCAAATTGATCACCAGATGGATCCCCCTCCATGCCCAAAATAGTCTGCACTGGATATCTCCAGTTAACGTTATGTCTGTTTTCACTCATTGTGTAATAAATGTTAATGCTTAAAGATGCTGAGGTCCTGCAACTATAGCCCTTTTCAAATGGGCTGCGGTGGATGGGGGAATGCGTGTGCACCCACGGTGGGTGGAGGTGAGTGGCGCACGCCCATCTCCACTCACCTCCATGCATTGGAGGCCATTGCACCATGCTTGGTACTGGCACTGGAGCCCATTGCTCCGTGCGTGAGTGATGGGTAGAGCGTGCACGCAACCCCACCCGTTGTGGACACTGTTCCTACGGGCACCCACCCATCCCCCCTGCACCTGCCCTAGCATTCGCATGGGCGGTTCCTCCCCCCCCCACTGCACATGTGCACGGGGGAGGCGTGGGGCCTGTGTGAAACGGGCCTATATTGAAGTCCTGTTAAAACTGAAAGTTGGACTTCAACATTTTCATCAACATTACCAAATTACATTGAACATGTACGCTACTTTGCATGCTTATATCTACTAAAATAGGTAGCTTCTTAATGTACCATCTTACTCTTTGAGCCTGATTTTCCACTCCATAACTCTCTATGTATGATGGTGTAACTTTGCTAACTTGAGTGACTTTTACTTCGATAGCAAGATAGCAAGTCTTATCTTCAAATCTTTACCATAAAATATATAAGAATATGCAACATGGCCAAGTGAATAATGCTGTTTGAATATTAATTCTTGCAGTTTTATCTTCATATTGCATGAATTTGATACCCTGGTAGGTTCTGGAAGTACTTGTTACCATTGCAGTTGTGTTCCGTTATAATCCTTTTTCACTACAGTTCTTTTTTGTTCTAGTTTGTACTCACAAATTATCTCTAATTTGTGGAACTGCTCACTTTAGGCTGAAATTCTTCCATGTAGGCCAGAGTTCCCTGCTTTGCCCTTAAAAGGGCAATGGCACTGGCCCTTTAAAGGAGCAATCGTGATGCTCCTCCCCTCCTCCCCCTCATGGCGTAGGTGGGGGGTTTCTGCTCGGTTTGTCCTTAAAATGGTAATGGCAGTTACCTTTAGAGGGACAATGGCAGTCCCACCCCCCCACCCCACCCCAAAAAAATGTCTTAGATGTCTCTATTGGAACAATGGCAAGGCAAAAGGGGGTGATGACCCCATAGAAAAGACTTTGTCAAGGGCCATTGTTTCCTAGGGGACAACGGGCAACATATTTTTATTTTATTTATCATGGGAGCACTGGCATTGCCCCCCTTTTGCCATTTTAAGAGCAAACTGATCAGGAACCTCCTACCTATGCCGCGCAGGGCCTCTGGCAGGACCCCCAGAGTGTCGACAGAGCTGGCAAAGGGGAAGGCCAGGCCAGGCTCCCCAGGGCACCACGGGGAGTCCTGAATTTGGCCCATCAGAACCTGAAGGAGTTCCTGAACAGGCTAGGGTCCCCCGAATCCTGGCCAACCCAGGGCCAGAGGGTGTCCCCAGCCAGCCCAGAACCCACCCACCCCCCAGAGCAGGGAACCCCATAGGGAACCCCCAGCCAGCCCCGGACCACATAAGCAGGCCTGCCTCAGATCCCTAGGCCGCCACAGTGGACCCAGAGAGTACAGGACTCCCCGGTGGCAGACCCAGAGGCAGGAAGGAGCAGGGAACACCCATGCAGAGCCCCATCATGCCTAGGTATTATTATTATTATTTATTATTAGCATTTATATAGCGCCAGCTATGTACCTGGCACTTTACAAAGATTAAGATAGACACGGTCCCTGCCCGAGAGCTTACAATCTAAAGACAGGGGGAGGGGAGACAGGGAAGGGGGAACAGAGGGAGAGACTAGGGATGCAACATTCATGAGGATGCGAGAGCTCAGGTGCACGTTCTTGGCTTGGTTACAGTACAATGGGAGTTTTGTTATAAACAAATAAAAGCTGTATATTCAAGTATAGGAAGTGGACAGTGCAACTTGACTTCCTTTCATTTGGACTACGTTGTGCATTTCCTGACTTCTTGTCATTGGCCGCAATACCAGTACCCGCTGGCGCTGCCATGCACACATGGCTATGCAGTTTGCGTGCCAGCCCCTTGCCAGGGGTGCACGCAATTTGTGCACGTGTTGCATGCACCAGTCCACAGGGCTTGGGATCAGCCCAAATGTAGTTACACAAGTTTACCTTTTCGTATGCCATTCTTTTGCATTTAATATTCAACCCGTGTGCATTTCCAATAGAGCAGGAGCCACTGACCAAATAAAACAGGTTTTTATGACCTCAACAAATAAATGCTTTTCAGGGAAAATGTTAGAACAAATGGGAATACAACAGACCCCTTTTAAATCATGTCTCCGTAAAATGTGTGAAACCGCAGGATTACAATCAAATTAAATTGTGTCTTCCATCTAAGAAACTTATGTTCTGTTGGGTTTTAACATAAAAAGAGCTTGTCAGTTCCAATCCGTTTCAACTCAAACCCTAGAGGCCTGGAATAACAAAAGCAACATTTGCAAATTTAGCACAAAGGCCCCTTGGATTCAGGTTTGATTATTAATTTTAGATAAACTAATGCTAGCTTAATTTTTCTTGGTGATTGTTTTTCTTTTTTTAGACGTAGCTGATTAGTCTAAATAGGCAATTCTGGAGATTAGCAGATGTTCTCGGTTGTCTCTGGTGGAAGAAAAATGCTCTTTAAGCCATCAAAGATAAGATTGTGTTTAATGTGCAATTATCGCTAGGTATTTTAGAGTATAATGCATACTTTAATTTTATGAGCTTTCCTTTAGCTGAATTATTTTTACAGTTATCTGATGCATATGTATTAGTAAATAAATGGTTATGCATGAAAGTAGCTACATTATAGATGTGTCAGAATGATGTCTTTTGATTTGTACATCAGAAAGGGCAAGGTATATTATTGTATTGTATGAAGCTTATTGCAAAGCAACAGCTGTTGCAAACCCCCCACCCCCAAAATAAAAACAATACACATGAAACCAAAATCCCCCTTGCTCCAATACATAGAAAGAGCCAATTGTGCATTATTACAGGTATACATTATATAAAAATTCATAGTCCCCTCTACCTACACCCGCTACTGCCTAGTGCCTACACAAGGTCACCAAGGCTTCTATAACAGCCTGCTCACAGATCAGCCTTTTATTAATGCTATTTGGCCACTACTTTGGTCGTATTTGGGGATATATCAGCCAAGAACAGATGCATATAGAACTCACGCGATCTTCCTGGATAATTACAAATGACAGGATTCATCCACCGATTTCGAGGGCTCTCATATAGTTTACAGTCCAATAAAACATGCGTTATTGACTCAATTTCATTCCTGTTACATATGAATACACGCTGTTCCAAGGGCACCCCCTCAAAGCATCCGATCAGTAGTGCCAAAGGGAGGGCGTTAATCCTGGCACACACCAGCACTCTCCTTTCATCCATACTAGTCAAACTTTCCATCGGTCTAGTCAGTCGGTTTATAAAAGCAAAAATAATTAACTTGATCTGATCCCAGCTATATCCATTTGGCACTCAACATCCAGTGTTCTTTGCTTCAGCATACCCCTAGCTGCTTTCTATCCTAGGAGAGAAAAGCCTCTACTGAAAAGCCCAACATACGAACTTTTAGCTCAACTGTTGATCTTCATGAATTTGCACAGTTCTCTAAATAAGCTAATTGGACCAGAGGAGGAGTCATCTGAAAGAGGCATTTAAGCCAGTAAGAGATTATACCAATTAACATTCTGGCAGCCACCATAGGTATCCCACATTCCACTCTCAGAATATTGTTTGACACACAACATGGAACAGCAAGCAGGAAACTTAGACTGAACCAATTCAGAGTTCAGGGTCTTGTCAGTAGCCCAAACTGCCGTCTGATATAAAAGTTGAGAGATGCTTTTGGTCTCAAATACTCTCAGGGCCGGCATCACTAAATTAGCCCCCTCTAGGCCTAAAGAATATTACTATGGCTGATGCTGGCTGATTTGCTTTCTCATTAGCTGCCTGAACTTGCATCAATCAGGTCCCGGTTGACTGAAACAGGATTCCCAAGTACTTATAAAACTTGTCTTCTTTTAAAACCTGATCATCAATCCTCCAGCATCTTGGAAAGACCACTACCTTAGTTTTGTCGTAATTTATGGCCAACTGGTTAGAGAAGCAGTATTCGGAAAATAATTTGAGCTGCCTGCATATCCCTACTTGTGTAATTGAGAGAAGGGCCATGTCATTGGCATAAAGCAGGCACGCAACAAGGCGCACACCTACTTTAGGCAGATGATTGGCAGGAGAACTCAATAAAGCTGGGAGGTCACTCAAGAAGAAATTTAAAAGTATTGGGGCCAGAATGCAGCCCTGTCGCACCCCCCCTTTAGGTCCTAAGCTCATCTGACAATTAGCCCTCTAAATCCATTCTCACTCTTAAGGAAGAGTTGACATGTATTTATATTTATTTATTTATTTATTATTTATTTACATTTATTGGCCGCCCCTCATGCCCACGGCATCCCAGGGCGGCTCACAACAATTAAAACAACAATAAAAAACTCATAAAACGTCATAAAATAAAATAGTTAAAAAGAGTAATCTACCCCCAACATTTGCTATAAACCCCTCCCCCAAAATCCCCCCAACCTATCCTCCCCTCCCCTCCGAAGGCGTGGGCGAACAGCCAGGTCTCACAGGCTTGACGAAATGCCATCAGACCCGGGGCCGGGCGAGCTTCCTCCAGGAGGGAGTTCCAGAGTCGCGGCCCGGCCACTGAAACCGCCCTCTCCATTGTGGCCCCCCGCTTTATGCGGGGAACCTCCAAGAAGACGCCCCCGGCAGACCGCAGGGATCACTCTGAGGCACAGAGGGCGAGGCGGTCCCCAAGGTATGAGGGGCCCAGACCGTGTAGGGCTTTATAGATCAACACCAGCACCTTGAATCTGGCTCTGTACACTATAGGCAGCCAGTGCAGAGTGCGGAGCACAGGTGTTATATGCTCCCGCCGCCTCATCCCTCTAAGGAGATGGGCCGCCGCATTCTGCACCAGCTGCAGCCTCCGGGCCAGAACCAAGGGAGGCCCCACGTAAAGCACATTGCAGTAGTCTAGCCTCAAGGTGATGAAGGCATGAATAAGAGTGGCCAGGTCGGGCCCGGAAATGTATGGGTGCAGCCTCTGTACTAGATACAGCTGGCGGAAGGTGGCTTTAGCCACCGCCTCCGCCTGCCGATCCAGACAGAGGCCC
>QEPC01000119.1:508273-524608 GCA_003113815.1 Sphenodon punctatus | reverse complement strand
CACCCCGAACCCTCTCACGATCTCCCCCAGCAGCTGCATATACACATTAAACAAAAGTGGAGACCGGATTGAACCATGCGGTCAAGGCCCGGGAGATCAATGTTTCAGCTACCAGCACCACCCGCTGGCTTCTCCCCGAGAGGGATGAGCAGAACCACCCAAGGACAGTCCCGTCCAGACCCCCCAGGTCTTGCAGCCGTCTCAGCAGCAGCCCATGGTCCACGGTATTGAAAGCGGCCGAGAGATCTAACAGGATCAAGAATGTAGAATGTTCTGCATCCATCTCCCAGTGGAGATCGTCCACAAAGCCACCATCGCCATCTCAGTACCATAGCCGGGGCAGAACCCAGACTGAAAAGAGTCGAGGAAACCGATATTATCTAGATGCGCCTGGAGCTACAGAGCCACTGCCCGTTCAATAACCTTCCCTAAAAAGGGAAGATTAGAGACAGGGTGCTAACTGGCGAGTGCATCCACATCCAACGAAGGCTTCTTCAGCAGGGGGCGCACCACAGCCTCCTTGAGACTGGACGACAACCTCCCCTGCCGAAGGGACGCATTAACCACCCTCGCCAGAACCAGCCCCAATGTTCACCAACCAGGACAGGGACGGATCTAGTTCACAACTTGTGGCTCGAACAGATCCCAGGACATCCACCGCATCCGCCGGCGTCACTTCCTGAAATGCCTCCCAGAAAGATCGACCAGACGGTGCCTCCATAACCTCATGCTCCTCACCTACTGCATCCAACCCGGTGTCGAAGTTACTCTGGATCTGAACAATTTTGTCTGCAAAGTAGATGGCAAATTCCTCACAGCGGGCTTGGGACAAGTCCCGGTCCAGGCGGAGGGAGGCCGGACTGACCAGCCCCCGCACCACCCAGAACAGCTCCGCTGGACACGACTTTGCAAACGCTATGAGGGCAGCAAAGAGTTCCTTCTTTGCTGTCCTCACAGCCTCAACATATGACTGCAAATGGGTCCTATGGAGAAATCGGTCCGATTCAGAGCGAGTCCAACGCCAGCATCGCTCTAGTCTCCTGCCTACCTGCTTCATACACCGCAGCCCCTCGGTAAACCAAGGGGCCCTGCAGTGACAAAACGGAGGCAGGGGACATCTCGGAGCCAGCCACTCTGTCGATGGCCTACTTCAGCAATATGGCATATAGATCAGTTTTAGCAGTCTCAGTTCCATTGATAAAGCTTCCAGCTTGTTTCACAATATTTCCCTCCGAGGAAATATTCTGAGATATTGTCATTGTCAGATGAGGTTAGGACTGAAAAAGGAGTACGACAGGGCTCCATTCTGGCCCCAATACTTTTAAATTTGTTTTTGAGTGACCTCCCAGCTTTCTTGAGTTCTCCTGCTAATCATCTGCCTAAAATAGATGTGTGCTCTGTTGCGTGCCTGCTTTATGCCGATGACATGACCCTTCTCGCAATTACGCAAGTAGGGCTACGCAGACAGCTCAAATTATTTTCCAAGTCTGCCTCTCTAAACAGTTGGCCGTAAATTACGACAAAACTAAGGTAGTGGTTTTTTCAAGATGCAGAAGTGTGTACTGCTGGAGGATCGATGATCAGGTTTTAAAACAAGACAAGTTTTATAAATACTTGGGAATCCTGTTTCAGTCCACCGAGACCTGGTTGATGCAAGTTCAGTGGACCTAAAGTCATCAAATGCCACAAAAAGACCCCTTTTAACAGGTGCATATTTTCTACTCAAATGGGAGATGACCGTGCAATGGTCTACTGTTGCACAGCCTGCTCTGCAACCATTTTGTGCCTCCGGAATTACCTTCCCCTCCTCAACCCGTAGTATTAATTTACTATATAGAAATCGGGCATAAAGCTTTCCCACTATGCTGAGTAGGCTAATAACCCGAAAATTACTTGGAATGGTTCTAGCTCCCTTCTTATGGATAGGCACCACTCTAGCTCTACTCCACTCAACTGGGACTCTACCAGAGGCATTTATTGCTGTGAATAAGGATGCCAATACCAGAGCCCAAAGGTATATTATAGCCTTGAACCTGTATCCCTTAAAGTAAATCATTAGGATTCTATTGATGAAGGATCCAGCACTATATGCTTCATGAATACCTATTCCACATAAAGAATAAATGTTTTGGCTCTTTCTGGCTGTCTCAATTTTATCAACTTCTTGGATCTCTAAAACTTCATGCACTTCAGCTTATTCATAATAAAACTATTTTCAGTTTCTGCAGAGAAGCCAAGGATTTAAAGTGCACAGAAAGTTGGTAGGTGCTAGGATTGTTCAGAAGGCACCCCTACCGTTATAGTTTTCATTTACAAAAAAACCTTCTTTTTTTTTCAGGGGTTTTCATAAGCAACCCTACTGTTTTGGAGTTTGTTCTGTTTTTTTAATTAAAAGTTAATTTTAAAAAATCACTATGCATGCACAAAATTAGGGTTCATGTACACTCCTTTTCCAAAATGGAGCCAGCAGCATCGGCACTATTTGGGGAATGGGTGTGTAAGCAAAGAATGCTCCAGTGGGTATTTTGTGCATGCACAAGTGATTTTTTTTTTTTCTTTAAATATTTTTAATTTTTAAAAAATATATAAATTGCTGTGCGTGTACAGAATGGCTACTGGGGCCATTCTGCAAATGCACACCCTTTTCCAAAATGGCATTGGCGCCATTTTGGAGAAGGTTGCGCATGTGCAGAATGACCTTGGTGGCTATTTTGCACATGCACAGTGATTTTTTATTATTTATTTTAAATAAAGCAAACAAGTAGAAAAAAACAAAAATGTATGAAAACAAATGACAATCGTTTGCTTATTCATCCATTTTCATAACAGTCACAAAAATTAATGAGACTCCATTAGTTTTCTTAACTAATAGAAAACGTTACGGATGCACATCCCTAGTAGGTACTATCTCCGCAATAGGTTTGAAACATTTGCAGAGTAATGTAAGAGGAGGTTTCTCAACTATATCTATTTGAGCTGCAGTTTTCAGCATTGTCTTCCTGCTACTTGCGTGGTTCACAAGTAATTACAATAATTTTGTTTTAAAAGAGAAGCATGTCTTTGCACTCGTATGTTATCTGAGGATGTGAAAGTTCTATACAAACACTAACCAACTACATACAGTGTGGTGTAGTGGATAAAGTGCTGGACAGAGGCCAGTGTGGTGTAGTGGATAAGGTGCTGGACTTGGACCTGGGAAGCCAGGGTTCAAGTCCTCCCCTAGCCATGAATTGACTGGGTGGCCTTGGGCAAGTCACAACTCCTCACCCTTAGTTTCCCATCTGTAAAATGGGTGTGTGTGTGTCTCCCTGTGTACCCCTCATCCTTGTCTACCTTAGATTGTAAGCTCACTGGGCAGGGGCCTGTCTCCCAAAATCCATGACTGTAAAGCACTGCATATGCCTAGTAGCGCTACAGAAATAAGTAGTAGTAGTACATACATGCATAAGGCAGCAACCAACTTTTGCCATTTAGATCGATTCCTCAATGCCTCTTTATCATCATGCCACATCACTCGCAATTTGTTGATGTCTTTTTGAACTGTTTTTCCCCATGGTTTTTTTTTTGTCTTCTGATTTTCCTTTTTGCATTTGTGCACCAGTAGTTTACCTGCCTTACCGTTCTTGATTCTTCCATTCATTCAACATGACCCAATCATTTAATTCTTCTTACTATTAAAGATGACAACTTACGTTGACAGCTTATACCTTCAAGTCTCTACATGGCCTTGCTCCCCCCTATCTCTCCGCCCTTGTTTCCCACCACATTCTTGCCTAAGAGTTGCGCTCCTCTTCTGCCTCCACCCTGGTCTGCTCCTGACTCCCTTCCTGCTCAGAATGTATTCTTCCCCCCACCCCCCTTCTCCCTTGCTGTTCCCCATGCCTGGAACTCCCTCCCTGAATATGTTCACTCTGCTCCTTCCCTCCCAACCTTCAAATCCCTCCTGAAAACTTTCCCTAGTTTATCATGAGGAGGAAATTGACTCCTGTTTCCTCCCTCATTCAGAATCCTTCTCTTCCCTGTAACTAAGGTAAGCACATGTCCCTACAACTTCTCAACTTCATGAATGTATCTTTCTTTCCTTATGTTCACTTCTCCCTTGTCTCCCCTCCCGTGTCTCTCTCAGATTGTAAGCCCCTTGGAGTAGGGGCTATTGATTGTACAGTGCCAGGTACATTACTGGTACTACATAAGTAAATAAATGCTGTTTTATGAGACGCTTTTCACATGATCTTGTCACCTTATACATCATATAAGGCTTATATGAGGCTTACCATATACTTCGTATGAGCTCCGGGCTCATCTTGATATCATCAGATTCCTAGACCCATTCCAACTGTGTTTCATGCTGGGTGTTGCACAGAGACACTGCTTGTGGCTTTGGTTGATGACCTGCGCCTGGAGCTTGCCAAGGGTAATTCTGCCCTGTTGATCCTATTAGATCTTTCAGCGGCCTTTGATATTGTTGATCATGAGGTGTTGACACGACTGCGGGACTTGGCGCGGGTGCGTATGACCACTCTTGAGTGGTTCCGCTTTTTCCTGACAGGAAGGTCCCAGAGAGTGGTGATGGGTGATTGCTTGTCATCTTCTCGAGGCCACCCCTGGTTGGTCCCGCATTGTTCCATTCTGTCTCCCCATTTGTTTAATGTGTATATGAGGCTGCTGGTTGAGGTCATTCAGAGGTTTGTAGTGAAGTGCCATCAGTATTCTGATTATACCCAGCTCTACCTTTTTTTATTTTCTCAGTCTCAGTACTTAACTGTTGCCTGGCTGCTGTTGGGGACTGGATGAGGGTGAGCTGATTGAAGCTGAATGGAGTGCTTCTGGACCCCTTGCTGTGCCTGGATTGTCAGGTTGTGGCGGTAGCTAAGAGCACGTTTCACCAACTCCATCTGATGAGGAGGCTGCGGCCTTTTCTCTCTGATTCAGATCTAGCCACTGTCATCCATGCTTTCATCACCTCAAGGCTAGACTTCTGCAATGCACTCTACATGGGACAGCCCTTGATGAATGTTCGAAAGCTGCAGCTGGTGCAGAATGAGGCAGTTCGCCTCCTGTTGTTGGTGCTCTGTAGTCTGCACTGGCTTCGTATAGCTTTCTGGGCACAATTCAGGGTGCTGTTTTTGACCTTTTAAGCCCCTAAACAGTCTGGGCCCCACATATCTGAGAGACCGTCTGTCCTTCCATGCCCCATTGTGGCCTCTGCGATCAGCCAGGAGCACCTCCCTGTGGGTACCATTGGTTAGTCTCGTTCCTAAAGCGAGGGCTTACAGGGGGGTATTCTCGATTTCTGCCCCAATGTTATGGAACTCCCTTCCCCCCAGTTTTTGGTTGAGTCCAAGCCTGACTATCTTCCGGAGGCAGCGTAAGACCTTTCTCTTTGTAAAGGCATTTGGCGGGGAGGGATAGGGGATGGGGGTTTGCTTGGATGGTTTGGAGTAGGGTTGTGAGGGGGGTTGGAGTGGGATATGGAAGATGGTATTGGGTGTTTTGGGGGGGGCTATGGGATGGATGGAGGTTTGTGGGGGGGGTGTTATATTGCTTTTATGAATTTTTATGTTGTTAGCCACTTTGAGCCTTTTGGAAATGGGCCCGGCAGAATAAAAATCTGAATAAATAAAATAAAAAATAAAATTCTTCTTAGGCATTTTAAATCAAACTGGTCAAGACTTCTCCTAGCTATATTCTACATTCATAGACCATGTTTCTGAGCCATAAATTAAAGTAGACATTAATAGCTGTTATATATTTTAATTTTGTTAACTAAACTGATCTTGTCACTGTACCATAACTTATGCATGGATGCAAAAACCCTTCCTACTTTCGTAATTCTTTCATCTAGTTCAGGCTCTAGTTCTCCAATGCGAGATATTTTACTTCCAAGCTAGGTAAAATTTTCAACATGTTCCAACTTCTTATCATTCTTTGCAGAAAAAATTGCTCATATTCAGCACAACTTTGGTGCTGCTAATTCAACTGCAGAGTCAATTTGGGACTGTGGGAGCTCAGCTTTGTCCCATTTGTTTGGTTCAGTTTCAGTTAGTGGTGCCCAATGATGCGGAGGATGTTCTTGGAGTAATGCGGGCAACAAATTAATCCTTGCCTGTCCTGGCTGATGAAAGCCATCTGGGAGACGTTGGAGCTGTTGTTGGCTGGGGTTGTTGATGCGTCCCTTCAGGAGGGTAGGTTGTCAGACACCCTTAAATCTGCAGTGTTCCGGCCCCTGCTTAAGAAACCATGTTTGGATGCTGACTTCTTGTTAGGGAAATTTATTGAACAAGTAGTTGCCTGTCAGCTTCAGTCTCGTCTTGATGCTTTTGAATTCCTGGACCCGTTTCAGTCAGTGCCCAAAGAAAGCATGGGCAACTATAGCCAGGAGGGAGAGGTGCAGGGGTTTGGGGGACAGATATTAATATTAATAGGTTTCATTTTACTACTTTCAAAAATAAGTGAATAAACTATTTTCTGTTACATTCCATTTTCTGTTATTTCTTCCTGGCCATTGCAGTGATACAGTGGAGTAGTGTGAAATACTAGATAGGAGAGTGGGAAGGGGGATAGAACCGGTATCGAGGGGGATGTTCCTGTGGGTGTGTGAGGATGTGGGGTTGGTAATGCGGGTAGGTGTTTTGTGGGCCTGACAGGTGCATGAATGAAAGGACCGGGAAGGAGCCCAGATGAGGTGATAATTTCCAGTAGGACGTGATGTCTGTCACCCATTCCTTCTCCATTCCAAGCGTTTGTGGTAGTCCTGCAGTTCTTCCATGGGATCCCCTCCTGATTTCCTCATTGGTATAGGCAAGCCAATCTAACATACACAGGCTGCCAACTCCACAGCCGCTGGGTCACTGGGGGCTCAGGTCGGAGGGCCGGCAAAGGTGTTCTGGCATGCAGGCATTGGGGTTGAATCCTCTCCCTTGAGTAGCTGCAGCTGTTAGCTCCTCCCTACCAGATGTTGAGGTAGCTGCAAGATCTCCAGAGAATGGGAGGCAGAGCACCACTAAGTAATGTTTGAGCAAATGGAACCCTGAAGAGCTGGTGGACAAGACAGTGCCTCCACCCCAGCAGAGTGGCGGCAACCCCACCCAAGGGGGATATTCCTGACCCTGGTCTCCCACTGTCCCCAGGACTTGGGCAGAGTGTAGACAGTCCCCACGGGCAATGAAGAGGCACACCCTTCTCCCAGTGACTCCCCCTTATCCCCTGCCCTCCCTCCAGCAACCTGCCCCAGTCTCCTTGTCAACATGGGCCACTGTCCCAAGAGCACCTGCAATCGCAAGATTCGAGAGCAGAGGGCATTCTGGGAACTAGATGCCCTGCCTGGGGTGAGAGCACAAAATCAAAATAGGCAGCCCCATGAGCCCCCAAACGACAGGCTACCGGTGTTCCACAGGGATTCTGAGCCCTGCTGGGGACAACCTTGCAGGGTCAAATGACACTGCATTCCTTCCTTCCCCACTTATGCTCAGTGGACCTCAGCCCACTTCTGGAGCCCTCCTCCCTGTCATTGCATCTAACCCATCTCCAATCTAGCCACTCCCAATTTTCTTCTCCTTTCTGTCAGCACAGCCACTCCCCTTCACTCCCGGTGCTGTGTGGACCCTATTCCCTGTCATTCCAAGCCCTCCGTCACCCAGTCAAGGCCAAGCCATTCCGAGGTCCCTCCTCCACCATTCCTCTCACTACCCCTTCAGCTTAGATCCTCAAGGTGTCCTCCTCCCTGTGTGTATCCCTCCCCCCTGGGAGTCGCTCTCTCCTGGGTGTATCAACACCCAGTGAGCAAGTATTCTTAGTAGCCACAACACCACCTCATTAATGGTGCAACCATCTCCCATTTATCATGAATTAATATTTTACATGTTTACATGGTCCCTGCAGGCAATATACCTGCACAAGGCATCCTGGATCCTCCTGGCTATGCTGGTCTCTCAGGGGTCATTCACCAGCCTGTACAGGGACACTGTCTCATGCGGCACAACAGAGAGGGGGTAGTGCAAGGCATCACCATCCATCTCATGGATTTTATTGAGGACGCAGGCTGCTGTGACCATCAGGTCTCCACCCTGAAGTTGATCCTCCCTGAGATTGTTCTCCAGCATTGCTTGAGCGGCCCGAAAGCCTGTTCTACCACGTTTCTGGAGGTACTCTGCTGCCTGTTGAAGGTGGCCCTGCTTAGGTGTGGACCATGGGATAGGCCTTCATGAGGCCAGGTCCCCCAGAATGACTGGCTTCATGGGTGCACCCTTGATGTTGGTGATGGTGTTTGGCCCAGAGTCTCCCCTGAAACATCCTTGCAAAGGAGGAGGACAAACTCATCCGTGAACTAGCCCAGCTCATCCACAACCGCCTGCAGGACAACAGATTGGTAACTCAGGTGGCTGATGTACTCATCACGTCTGTGAGGAGGGCCGAGGATGGAGATGTGGGTGCTATCAATCGACTCGATGCAATTGGGGAACCCCACCCTCCCCACATGGAAGTCTTCCATCACCTGTTCCAGGTCAACAAGTTGCACCACTCTGTTGAGCAGCAGGGCCTCAATGACCTTGCAGAACTCAGACAGAATGGCACCCACAGTGAACACCAAACTGCTGGGCAACAGAGCAGCAGGAGTCTGGGGTAGCGAGGGTCCAGACCACAATGGCCATGTACTGCTCCAAGGAGATGGAAATCTTCATGGGAGTCTGCTCCCTCTCCAGCCGTGGCCAGAGTATGTCAGCAATCTGGGAGATGGAGGGGCATCCTGAAATGGTTCTTCCAGTCCATGTCTCCCCAGGTGGCCAGGACCCTCTCCCACCAATCTCTTGTCCTGGGCAGGACCCATGCGACCCTGCTGATGGGCATTGCCCAGTGAAGGGTGGTGATCGTTGCTGCGATGTCTTTGAACAAGTAATCCGAGGCCCACTGCAGCTCCCCTTCCCATGCCTGCATTGTTGCCAGAGAGGCACAGCCTTCTGGAGTACTGTGGAGGGCAGGCAGAAGCAGCTGCCACGGCTGCTTTTACCTAGTTTGTCATGGTGGGGGGCTGGACACTGGGAGCAGGTGGCGCTAGGCCCGGCTGCCCATTTGTTTGTTTTGTTTCTCCACCCTACCTAGTCGTGTGGACGGCTCTTCAGCCACCAGAGGTTACAGGTGCATCTGTACAGTGCCCCTCCCCAACCCAGGGAGTGGCGGCTACAATTTCCCACCCCGGGTGGAGCCAGGGAGGCGCCTGACTGACTGCTGTCCCATCTGTTCTTACCCCGGGTCTTTGCATTTATCGTTCATGTTTCTAGGATTACTCTAAAGCAGTGGTTCCCAAACTTTTTGTGACCAAGTACCCCTTTTCAAATTTCCCAATGAGTTGCGGACCCCCACGACATTTACATAAATTTGCATAAGACACACCCCTAAATTTGCATACTACAACAAATATGAATGTAAGCATCTGTGAACGCAAAGCACACGCAAAGCAGAAAGAAAAACAGTGCACACATCACATCACTGGCACAAACTCTTTGAACTGACTCCCAGAACTCTGAACGCAAAGCACACGCAAAGCAGAAAGAAAAACAGTGCACACCACATCACTGGCACAAACTCTCTGAACGCAAAGCACACGCAAAGCAGAAAGAAAAACAGTGTACACATCACATCACTGGCACAAACTCTTTGAACTGACTCCCAGAACTCTGAACGCAAAGCACACGCAAAGCAGAAAGAAAAACAGTGCACACCACATCACTGGCACAAACTCTTTGAACGCAAAGCACACGCAAAGCAGAAAGAAAAACAGTGCACACATCACATCACTGGCACAAATTCTTTGAACTGACTCCCAGAACTCTTTGAACAGTTCAAAGGGTCCCAAACTCTTTGCACTGGCCGCTTTTCCTACCCGTCACGTTCACACACACCCTCCCCCGGCGCGTCTCTCTCTTCTACCACTGCTGCCGCTTCTTCCCCCCCCCTTTTAAAAATCAAGACCTTTGCAGCCTTAAGAAACATTCACTTGCTCCTCTGCTGTCTGTTCCCACCACTGACTGTCTTCAAATCTGTGCCGCCTCCACACCCGCATTTTTCTGAACTGCCTGCCTCATGCACCCAACAGAACGCAGACAGCAACTCCCCTCTCTCACTCCTGCGCCCCAGTTCTGCCAAGGCCCCCCAGCCCTGCAGCCCCCCATTCCAGCCCCTCAGTCCTGCTGCTGCATCCCAGCTCCCCAGCCCCTCACAGTCCTGCTGCCCCATCCCAGCCCCCCAGCTCACAGCCCTGCAGCCGGCCTCTCTCCCAGGCGGGTCGGGGACACGACACCCAGCCCCGGTCTCCAGCAGTGCCAGGCGCAGGTCAGTCATTAATCGATCGGCGGGAGCTACAGCAGCGCCTAGACAGGACACCAGTCGAGAAGTGGATCGATGGGCGCCTGGACTGAAGGAGCTTTACCTCCGGCCGGGTGGGTGAGAGAGAGACCAGGCGGGATGGGGCGGCTCTAGGTCCAGTGAGAGGGGATGGCGCGGCGGTGGGGTGTGTGTGCGTGAGACCGGTTGGAGCGGCTCTACCGGGGCGGGGGGGTAGAGAAGAGAACGGATGGGACGGGGCAGCTCTAGGGGTCGGTGGGGACTGGGAGACTGGGGGGGGCAGAGAGAGCCTTACCTTCTTCAAAAAGAATCCCCGCCGCTGCTTCCGCCTGCCTCGTGCACCATGCTGCCACTGCGGCAGTGTGAAGAGAACGCCAACGCAGGCGCAGACACACCTGTCTGACTCTTCCAGAATTCCCGGGCGGTGGGCAGGGACAAGTACGCAATCATGGGAAGGTTTTTTGTTTTTTTTTAAAGTTCCCTGCCTCCTGCCACTCCCCCCCAATCTGCAAGAGCAGGCCCGCGGACCCCCTGGGGGTGTGTTGCGGACCCCCAGGGGTCTGCGGACCACAGTTTGGGAACCACTGCTCTAAAGCGATATTGGTAGAGAAAAGAGTACCTTTCATTGAACTAGAAAAGAAAGACATCCGCCCCTCACTGTAAACTGGCTAATACCTACAAAATTAAATTTTAAAGTCTTAGTCTTTATTGTTGAAAGCTTCAGTTGGTTGGACTAAAATCATCTCCAAAATTGCCTTTCTTTCATGATCAATTTTTATTGGGTCCTAGAATAATTGATCTGTCTATAATGAAAGTGATCATCATAGAAGTAGGAGATGGAGGCGTTTCAGTGTCTGGGTTGTCATTGTTCAGTTGCTTCCCACAAAACCTAAATTTACGTACACTCTTCTCCTCCGAAAGAACATAAAATATTTCTCGTCAACATAACGTTTTGTAATTTTTGTATTTAAAAAATTCAGAGAAATCATACCTCTGTCTTCTAGTGGGGGGAGAGAAGAATCAAAGATATGAGTGTTGGATTTATACATGTTTAAGACAATTAGATACCATGTTGAGCATTGCGTACATACCTAAATGCATGAAACCTTAATAGAATTTGTATTTGTAATTATGAATCTTAAAGTATTCTATTGTATTTTAGTATGCCTTAATGTTTGGGGGGGGAGGAATATTGAAGTAACTCTGTTAGGGATTAGTTTGAAAAAGAGAAAACTATCAAAGTATTTCAGTAAATAAATATTATCTAAACATTTAATTTCCCCTATGTCTCAAATTGTTTCAACACTGTTCATTTTGGTAATTATAGAAATTAAACAAGTGGCATATGGATATTTTATCTTAGGGCTAAATCAAATGTATCTTGACATTTAGATAAATCACTATGTGATTTAGCAAGAGGCTTCTGAAACTACATTTTTTTGGCGAGTATATGAAGACTTTGTAGTTTAATTCTTTTCCTAAAGGCAAAGACTAGTTTAACTTACTGATCACATTAAAAAACTTAGCATATGCATAAATGTTTGATATCTGTTTTTCTTTTACAAACAGATCTGCAGACTTCAGCGGCAATTGTCAACAGGAAAATATCAGCAGGACCTCTTTTCAAGTCAGCCCATGATGTTTCTCTCTCTCACCAGTCAGCCACCTTGTGAGAAACTGGGTGAGCTTGTACAGTTGTGTGGAGGAAAAGTAAGCAAAACCCTGCGCCAGGCCAAAATCTGTATTGGTAAATACAAGGGAAAGAAGCAACCTGAAATACAATATTTATCAGAAAAATGGATACTAGGTAAGAGATGAAATTTCAGCTTAATGTAATACTGTGTAAAGTGCATTCAGAAGCTAAATATAAACAGAACATGAGCAGGTGAAGGGGCCAGGCTGTGCCAAAGAGACCAAAGGAAGGATTGTTTGTCTTCCTAAATCCTCACCTGCTCAAAGCTAATTATACCAGAAATTGATTCATTTGCTAATTATTTTGATAGTAATAGCTATATGTATTATTTTCCCAATTTTAAAAATTGGGAGAATAGCAAGTCATTTGACAAACTTCTTTAGAACAAAGGAGCTAAGGAAATATGGCATAGAAATGGGTACGCAATTGATTGACCAGTCATATTCAAACAGTAGTTGATGATAGATCTTTGTCAACCTAGAAGGAAATAACAAGAAGGGTTCCACTGAAGTTTGTCCTGGTTTCATTGCTACTCAGTATCTTTATTAATACACTTGAGTGAAGGCGTAAAAAATATATTTACCAAATTTACAGACGTCACAAAGCTGGGAGGGACTGCAAACAGCTTGGCGGATAAACTAGAATTCATAACCATCTTGGCAATTTTGAGAATTATCTGAAATTTACAAAATTAAATTCAGTAAGGACAAAATGTACTATGCAGAGGCGGCCCTGTGTGTTAGCAGCAGTGATGGAAACGCAGAACATACAAGACCATGTGCAGAGAAAAGCAGGGAAAAGAGCACAGATACAAAATGGGAAATCGCTGGCTATGCAGTAATACAGCTGAGAAGAATCTAGGCATATAATAAATCACAGATTGAGTTATCAATGTGATGCTGTTGTGAAAAAGTAAATGGCTCATTGGTTGTACTAAGAGACGTATCGTATATAGGATGTGGAAGACGATTATTCCTCTCTTAGAATTTGCTAGGTCTCTTCTTAGTACTTGGTTAAGAATGGTTTAGATCAGTTGATCTTGCTTAAGGACAGGGGGAAAGACAAGATAACTTTTAAAGGTACCTTTAAGCCCTTATAATACCATGATTCTATAAGATATATATTTACTTTTTAATACTAAAGTTATTTCTTTTACGTTCATCCTAAATAATATGCTTCTTTCTTCTTCAGATTCAATCACTCAGCATACGATATGTCCTTTTGAAAACTACATCTTCCAACAATGAGCCTTCACCGTCTATGATCATGATAGAATTGGCAAAGTTGTTTCTAGATTTCATCTAACAAATGGAACAGTGAATAAAAGTTCTAACAGAGCTAGAAACTTATAAATGCAATAAAATGTGTAGCATAGTAAAGCATTGTCTGTCTCATCTAAGTGTACGTTTGATGAAGGCTTTTGATGTCTACATTTTTGTGGTAAAGTAATTGACCAATAAATTCCTTTTTATAATTATTATTTACTAGTACAATATGGAAGCCTTTAGACCTTACTCTTATGCAATGGCTATATACTAGTGTAATAGTTCTAAACATTACCAAAAAGCAGTCTGAAAATGAGTTCAACAGACATGGAGGAGGGATCTAGCTTTTTAAACAAGTTTATTTTGCAGCTTAAAATTATTCATCTTTTTGTAAGATTCAACATATTTCAGAGATGATCTGTGCATCAATAATAAAAAGTAATGATTAATCGAATCATTTCATAGTATATACTACATGCCTTCCAATCCCAGCCTTTTCCTCAATAGAATGATAAACTATGGCAATTTCTGTTCTAAAACTGACAATTAAAAAACATTCAAGGTAAAATCAGGGAACTAAAGTGTCATCCTTTATAAATAGTACTTCATCATCATGACAATTTGCTTCCTAAGTACATTTATGAACTGAAGCTAAGATGGAATATTTTATTAGCAGTAGTAGTAGTTTGTATGTATATGGTGCCAGCAATATACCTACCACTGAACAATCATTACTTAGAGATAGATCCCTCCCCCAAAGCTTTACAAGGTGCTTAATTTCCTTCATGAGAATAAGATACCTGGTTCCCCTTTAGTGATTTTGAAAATCTCTGCTGCATATACCATAACATCGTTTAGGAAAAATCATTTTCATCCTTGCCTTTCTGCCATGTAGCACGGTGTTGTTAAGAACAGATTTGTTATTTATAATCCGTATTTCAAACTCTACAAACTTGGAAATATGCATCAGGCCCCGAAGTATTGATATTTGTTACAATAATGACTTTAGTGAGGGGTTTTTGTTTTGGGCATGTGAGCCATCAGGGTTCATGTATTTGAGCTTTACCCTTAAACTCTGGGTGAAAACAATTGTGACAGTGGCCCACGTTGGCCAGATGTGGACCTACATATTCCGCAGGGCGGGTAGGTAGGTTGCTACGGGATGCGTCCTCTGCAAAATCTTAGAAGACGCATCCCACCAGACCAAGGCCTGTCCACGCAGGCCAACATGGGCCTTCACGTCTTTTAGGCCTGCACAGCTCCACTGCAAGGTGCGGTCTGTGAATCGGGTGCAGAGGAGTGCACTCACCAGGCCCGCTGAACATCTGATCAGGGGAATCTAGAGGAGCATGCTCACCTCAACCACTGAGCAGCTTATTGGGGGTTCTCAACCAGCCTGATGTACAGCTGATCTGGGGGGCCTGGAGCTCCTCCACGGGTGGGTGCACGCACCAAACAGCTCCTGGGGAAGCAGTAGTGCCCCCACGCCTTCAGCTGCTTGGCGGCAGTTCTTCCCTAGCCTGATCCTGCTGTGTCACGTTGGCCCAGACGTCCTGTCCTGTGTGGACAGTTCCTCGGGCCGCCCTGACATATGGAGGGACCTGTGCCGGCAGCTCCCACCTCGGGCTGAGGGTTGCTTGTATGAACAAGCCCTCCCCGCCAACCCAAGGAGTGGTGGTTGCAGTGGTCCACCCCAAGGCAGGGTGGGAAGCCACCTCACCGCCATCACGTCTGTATTCAGATTTTCTTTTTCAAGTAAGCTGAGTCTCACATAATCATGTGACTTCAGAATCTGAGACTTTCAGAAAAACCACACAAGGACAAGGTTAACAGTGCAATCCTTCAACTGCTTAGCACTGCAACTGGCCACCCTTAGCACTGGTGCATGTCCTGTTCAGTGGAACTCGTACCAGCACTATGTAGCAGTGCTGCTGCTAAACATAAGAGTGGGAACACAAGCGAATTTACAACGTGTTTTAATTATAAGAGATGCTGAGCACCTACAAGCCCAGTCCCCGTCAATGGAAGCCGCAGGTTCTTATTGCCACTTCTTCCATATATTGTCTGTGTCTTAATACTTGTGAAATTTGAGGCTTGTGATACCATTAAAGAGCATGCTCATACAACACTGCTCAATCCTCTACTGGAACAGTTAAGATTACAAGCTCTTGGCTCAATGGTGCTTTTGCCAGTGGAGTGTGCTTTGAGATTTGAAGCCTGAGTAGTTAGTTTTGATCACATTTGTCTTTTATAAATAGAAGTTGACTATCCATTGCCTTCACTGTTGACATACACAGAATGTTAGATGGTAACATAGCAACAAGGAGCCAGTCTTGACAGCCAATCTTACAGACCCTTTTATTAAGAAACAAGTTTCCAGGATAACTATATATTATCGACTGAATTAGAAACACTTTAATAAATAAACTGACATGTGAACACATGGTTCCGAGTAAATAACAGAATATTCTTAATTATATTGTTTAACTTAAAATATTACAACCCTATAGTTTATTTTCTAGCCCTTTCTTAAGTATACTACACATAAAAAACACTGTCATTGCTAATTTACGTAACATGTTTAGCTTTCTCATACGTCTTCTAAAAATGACTCTCAGCTATTTAAATGCAACCTCTTGGGTCAGCTGTTGGTTTTTATTAGTCACATATGTAACTGATTTTACAGTGAGAGACTAATAAAGATTGTCACATCAAAACGGTTTAGATAAATCAATCTGCTAATTTTTGCTTTCAAGGGGAAATTCTCAATTTGCATTTCAGCTGCATGGGAAGTAAAAGTAGGATAACACAATTTTTGTGTTTTGATCAAGCTCGTTATAGACACCCCCTTTGGTTTTATCAGCTTAAAGATGCTGCGAAGCTCATAGGTTCTTTCACTTACTAGCAGACCTATTCCAAAGCATCACTGAAGAATCAGGAGCCAACAAACAGAAACTATTTGCCACTAGTAGCTAAGTGCAGCACAGTAGCTTCGTTCTGTATATATTTTGAACGCAGCAACATAGGGTGAAAACA
>QEPC01000119.1:471823-486945 GCA_003113815.1 Sphenodon punctatus | reverse complement strand
TGGCTTTCCAGGTCCAAGTCCAGCACCTTATCCACTACACCACACTGGCTCGTCTTATCGTTTTTATTGTAAAATGTAGGAAGGCACAGGTCCTGGACACTTGTTGCTGAGGGATTAGTCCACACCCGTTCTTCTCTACCTCCTCCATGAATGTTGCTAGCTCCAAGACAGAGACAGGCGTAGAGGGATAGGAAGATCCTACATAGGAAGATGAAGACATCTGAATACATTACAGTAAACTGTGGCTAACATTCACTTAACCTTTGTAAGGAGGCTGAAAGATGTTTTCTCTGTCCATATTCCGCTTTTGCTAGGTACACTTTTGGGGAGCAGGGAGAAAACTCCCCACAAAACTGATCATTCAGTTTTCCTGACTAGCTTTTAAAATTCACCATCACTTATTTCTCCTTACTTGAATATAGGCTTTCTAAATAAAAAATAAAAATAAAAAACTCTACGAAAGATCGCCTCCTCCCCTCTGCTCTTTCATGATATCTGCAGCCGGCTGTGAGTGTCCTCTTGCAGGTACCATGGGCTCATCACGCTCAAATGCCTTTGGTATTTTTTTAGTATTTAAATATTTGTAGTATTTTAAATGGATTTTATAGTTTATTGTTCAGATTGTAGTTTTCTTTAGATTGCAAGCTCTCGGGCAAGGACCTTGTCTATTTTATTCTCTGTAAACGCCAGGTACACTTCTGGCTCTATATATAAATGATTATAATAATAATAATTAATTAATTGTGATTATGTGGTGTTCGCCACCCTGAGCTGCCAATGTGCAGGAGGGTGTGGGATATAAATATTTGTAATAAATAAATAAAATAAATAAATATGGCAAGGGCACAGAGAGGGGTTCTGGGTGGCTACTCCAATATTGTGGCAGTCCCTTCTCCTGGACGTTCATCAAATCCCGAGCCTGTGCATTTTCCAGAGGCAAGGTAAGAGTCTTCTCTTTTGCAGGTGGGGGTAGGGGAGTAGGAGAGAGAGTTTTTAGGGGATTATGTTTTTACATACTTCTATATTTATGTTGTTTTTATGCTGTAACCCACCGTGAGTCAGGGGAAGATTGGGATAAAATAAATGAATAAAATTAATGTCTTATTTCCATGCCACCCAAAGACTGCCCTTTTAGAAGTTTGGAAGAAGAACGCTGCTGCTTTAGAGAAGAGAATTTATATTTTCCCTGGCATTCCCTGGGCAACAGTTGAATAACCGCCGCTAGAAGCAGACTTTCCTAGTCTGGGAATCAATGCTGTTGTTTTGTTCCCAGCTAAATTCTATGTCTTGCTTAATGAATAGAAGCACATCTGTTCAAGAATGCAATGAAGCCAGACATTTGATGATGCCCCATGTTTCTTATTTTTTTAAGTGATGGATGCAAAGAAGACAGTTTGTCTCCTGAAGGGAAAACCCTGTTTGGGATTTGCTTTTCTCTCAGCTGTAGCCCACCTCATGTACCATCCCATGTCCTGTTGGCATGATGGCAAATTCAGAGCTCTCCCAAGAAAACAGGACATGGTAAATGGGATGTGAGGGACTGTCTATAAAACCTTGGGGATCTAACTGGCATTTTGAACAGCACCTTTATGGAACTTTGGGTGAGTATTGGTGAAGCAAAGCATTGCCCCTATGTCAGTATGGTTATGAGGTGACTGAATAATGGGTTGCTCAGATAGTCTTTCAGTAGACTGTGGACTAGAATATATTGGAAACTAAAATTAAAACGTTTCATGTGATGTCAATACATATACTTCTGTGGTCAGATCAAAGAAATAAGTACCTTTTCCACATGGACGTTATCTCCTTGCCCTTTCAATTATACCAGGCAAGTAACAGTGNTGATTCTAACTCCTGGCCGGGACAGGGCTCGATAGACCAAGCCCCTCACCACCCAGAACAGCTCCGCTTGATGATGAAAGCGGAGAAGAAAACCTTTGCCACCATCACAACCACGGCATAGTTCTTCAAAAAACGATATATGCCGCAATCAGTTCGCTTCAGCGCAAGTCAAGCACCACCTGCGTTCTAACCACCTACCCTTGCTCCAGCCTCCAAACCCCGCACCCTTTAGGTTTCCAGGAGCAATGGTTGGTTCTCTCGCACCACTGCCTCAGACTGCCTCTCACCTAGTAGGCAGGAGCAGGGAATCCCCAGCAGGATCCCTGGAACACCAGCAATGTAGGCAAAGGGGAATCCCTGGCCAGCCGAAGCTCCCCCAGAGCGCCACAGGGAGCGACAAACCTGGCCCATTGGGGCCCAAAGGAGTCCCACAGAGCGCTGCAGAGAGCAGAGCACCAGGCCAACCCAGGGCCAGAGGGTGCCCCCAGCCAGCCCAGAACCCCCACCCCCTGGAGTGCCGCCAAGAGCAGGGAACCCCATAGGAAGCCCCGGACCCACACAAGCAGAGCCAGCTCCAGATTCCCGGGCTGCCACAGAGGAACCAAAGCGTCCAGAGTTGAGAGTCCCTGGCGGCAGCAGACCCAGAGGCAGGCAGGAGCAGGGAACCCCCATGCAGAGCCAATCACACCCAGGTAAGTACCTGAGCTGCAGCTGCGAGACAGGGAAGAGGAACCCAAATGGGTCCCAAGCCCCAAGGAAAAAAGGCAGGAGGGGAAAAGAAGGGGATTGGGAGCAATTAGCCAGACACACACACACAGAGCCCTTGGACATGTGTCCCTGTGTGAGCACAGCATGGGTTAAAAAAAAAAACCTGAATACAAAGGAACCTCTCTTTGACTGTGTGTCCTTGTGACACTGCCTAGGCTGTGACACACACAAACACACATACGTCCCTGGACCACCCGTCCTGCCTTCTTGATCTGGGCAGCCATGGAAGTAAAGAGGGTGTGCCGGCTATTTTAAAGGGGGATCAGTCCCCACTGCTCCCCAGGTGCATTAGGGTCTCATGGGCTCACGTATACAGGAGGTGGCAGTCAGATACCAGAGTCAAGCCCAACCCCCTTCCTGCATTCACCTCACTACCTGGCCAGACCACAAACACACCACCTGCTGACTGGCAGGAGCTTTGTCTTGCGGGTGCCATAACTTAAGGAATCACAGACACATAATTAGATTAAAACAGGCATAGACCGCAACTTTATTAGCATAACAACAGATGGCCCCTCCCCGGGCACACCTGGCATCACTGTCAGACATCTTGTACACATGTACCTGTGATTGATGCATTCAGTGTAACACCCCTCAAAGGGTATGCCCTGTGCTAATATCAGCCAAGGAACGAAACACAGCTATCAATCCGGAGAGGGGGAGGCAGTCAACTTACCCCCACTTCAGGAGAAAGCCACTGGCACAGGCCATAGCGCTCCCTCCCCTAAAAATGGGGTCAGAGCAGAGGGTCAGGACAACCGGCTCAGTTGTGTGTTTCCCAGGCTGACATCCACTGCTAACAAGCGGGGGGGAAGGAGTAAGTCCCCACACACACACCTACCCCTTTTTCCCCCAACAGGGATGCCCAAATGCTCATGCAATGCAACTTGCAGGTCTCATAGACCTGTGTCATTGCCTACATCAGACAGGTGTACTCCATCTCTATAGTACATCCACTCACGGCGGAATGATATTCCCCAGTGATGCACCACGCAACCCCCGATGCCATTCACCGTCTTCCCAGTTGCCGCCTTGATTTTTTATTCTTGCCCGCTCGATCTTTACTGGTTGACGCGCATTGCTCCAGACATGGTGCTCTAGCATGTCACTGACCACCAAATGACTGTACTGGCCAGGAATCCCAGATTTGCTTAAAGTCCTGTCTTATGTGGCCCAATAGTCCAAAACCCTTTCTCATTATCAAGTTGTTCTCCTTCAGGTGTATCGCCAACATGTCAGGGGGAGGGGAAGAGAAATGCCGGGATGCTCTGTTCCTCAGCAGGGGCAACATATTTTGCCCAGTTCATGCCGCTCACCCCGCCCCCAATCCAAAATAGTCTGGCTTGCAAACCACAGCCCAATTAAGTCCCAAAGCTGAATGCTGCTGCTCTCCGGCTGGTCCAACGCACTATACTATGGCCACAAATTCACACAGTCATCAGTCTCCTGGTACCTGCTGGTGCAAGTGTCTGTTGTTCCGCCCAGCTTTCTGCTGCTGCCAACAAGCCTTACATGCTAACTGGCAGCCAACCAGCCTTTGCCACACATCCCAGCTTCCTGCTGGGCTGCCAGTCAGCATGTAAGGCTTGTTAGTAGCCGAAAGGAGCTGTATAGAACAACACACACTTGTACCCCCAGTTCATGGCCCTGGTGTAGTCTTGTCTTGCTCTGTCTCCTGTCTTGCTTCCCCATCCTTTGGCCCAGTCTTGTCTCCAGGACCCCCACCCTTTCCTTATTATTATTATTATTAAACATTTATAAAGCGCCAGTAACAACCTGGCGCTGTACAGAACATATAATCAGCTGCGGTCCCTACCTGTGGCTTACAATCTAAAAGACAAGGAGGGGGAGACAAGGAGAGGGGACAGCGGGAGAGACATGGGAGAAGACAAACAAACATTCAGGCGGATGCGAAGTCTCAGGTGCGTGTACTTGGCTTGGTTACAAGGTGGTCGGTAGCAGCAGTCAGCAGAGGAGGGCTGACAGTAAGAGCAAGGGGAAAGACTAGAGGGCATTGGGAAAGGCAGCATGGAAAAGGTGGGTCTTGAGGAGGGATTTGAAGGAGCGGAGGGAGGAGGCGAGGCGGACGTCGGCAGGGAGGGAGTTCCAGGCATGCGGGGCAGCGAGGGAGAAGGGACGAAGGCGGTTGGGCGAGCAGGAGAAGCGAGGGAGAGCGAGGGAGGGGACAGCGGAAGAGCGGAGAGCGCGCGCAGGAGCGCGTAGGGCGATTAGGTCCGAGAGGTAAGGGGGAGCTTGGTCATGGAGCGATTTGAACGTGAAAACCAGGAGTTTGAACAGGATACGTTCAGGAAGGGGGAGCCAGTGAAGGGAGAGGAGGAGAGGCGTCACATGGTCGAAGCGACGGGCAGAGTGAATGACCTTGGCGGCAGAGTTTTGGATCGCCACAAGGGGGGACAGGTGGGAGCGAGGGAGGCCAGCAAGGAGGAGGTTGCAGTAGTCGAGGCGAGAGATAACCATGGCATGAACAAGGATTTTGGCCGAGGAGACAGATAGAAAGGGGCGAATGCGGGCAAGCTTTCCTGGCTTGCTCCCTATGTTCTTTTACTTCCTGTCCCTCTGCTTTTGTTCTTGTCTGACTCTGGCTCCTTGTCTCTGCTTTCTTGTTCTCACGTGCCCCACCCCTGCCTTGTTCTTTGCTCCCCTTCCTGCTCCTATGTTTCCTTCTGGCCTGCTCCCCACTCAAGCCCTAATCTTGACTCCTGACATCTCAAAAGAAGCATGAATCACAATGGTGCAGTAAACCTGGATCCCTGATGTTGGGCAATAAGTTGTCCAGGGAGGTTGTGGACTCTCCTTCCTTGGCAGTTTTCAGAACCCAACAGAACAAGTGTCTGTCTGTGATGCTATAGACAGGAATATCCTGTTGCAGAGCAGGAGGTTGGACTTAGATGATTCTTGAAGTCCCTTCCAACCTTATGATTCTAAATTGGGCAGAACAGTAAATTGTGCAGAGAAGACAGAGCAAGAAGCTCATTCAATGATGCTTCCAATTAAGAAACGTCATTGTTTACATACTGATTCAAAATGCGATATGTCTGAAATCTAATACAGGATGTTTACAGCTAAATATCAAAAGAACACCGGCTAGAATCCAATATAAACAAGGAGGAAATGGCCCAGACAAAGGTGGGAGAATTTTCTTCTCAAATATATCACACTGACATAGCTAGCACAGAATGAAGGCCTGTCCGCAGAAGAATAGGTCCATGACCACATACATGCATTCTTTTTCTTCAGTTGCTAGATGTCATGACCACTACTCTGTCCCCTTTCGTATTCCTATGAAAAACCCTTCTTTGATACAATCTAATTATTAAATTATTGAATTTTCAGATATACATTTTCAAATACTCCTAATTTGGTTTCTTCCCTTGGTTAATTAGACTTTCATCCTCTGCTGTAAGTTCTTTGGAGCAAGATTTTTTTAAAATTTTTTGTACCTTGTGGAACTCAGGCTTTTCCACATACACATTCTTAGAACCTTATTTTATCGTTTCCAGTAGCATGCTGCTCAAGTGCTCGGAGAACCTGCTGGCATGCATTTCACCACCTCAATCCAGTGGGACCTGCCAACAGACCCAGCCATCTGTTGACATGCCCGACACAGTGTGAGAAACTGATTGAGGATTCTGCAAGTATTGTATTACTGTATTTCATCTAAGTCTGCTTCACATTTGAATCTTATATTGATCACAAATTAGTGCTATGTCACTTTCTATTCATACTGATCTCGAAGATGTTTCCTTGGCAATAAGGGCTAGTTAATTCTGAGTAGGTCAAGGTTTAGCACAAAGGGTGCTGACAGAAGGTACTCTCAAACAAGATGCTAGCCCACTGGAGTCAGTGTTCGGTCTCACATATTTAGTGTGTCCAACCTAATAAACAGGCAGCTCCTGCATGTATTTCCTGTGCGGCTGGAAGTAATCTTTATTATGCACAGAATTCTGAGTATTAGATCTATATTAATTNTTTGGGATGATGTGGGTTTTAAGGTTGTTTTTTTTAATGTATTTGATTATATTTTATATTTTTTACGTTGTTAGTCACGCGGAGTCCTTGGAGAAGGACGAGATAAAAATGTAATAAATAATTAACAGGGCTGTCCAATGTTTGGACAAGGAGACATCTGACTAGTCCAATTGTCTCTGCAACTGCTCAGTTATGTCCAATTGTCTCCGCAATTCACTGGTGGGCTGGAATGAACAAAGATCTCACCCCGTGCAGCCAGTGTATATTATTTCCATGGTGAAAGGCTAATCAAACCTTCCTCAAACTTATCAACGTGAACTGTGTGAGAGTTGGGAACTGTTACTGCACGACACCATTCTGGAATTTTATATTTTATTAAAAAATACTGTTCTATAATCAAATTGAATTTTAGGGCTGTGGGCTGCGGGGAACTCGACCAAGGGCCAAATCTGGCTCACAGGCAATGCCGGCCTTAGAATTTGTGGGGCCCGGGGTGAAAATAAAATGTGGGGCCCCTGTTGGTTCCTTCCCCTTGGAAGCATCTTCCATGGGGCCCTAAAGGTGGTCATGATTGAGGCCCCCCTGGGAGGGAGGCAGACCCCCACACCCTGCCCTGCTGAAAACAAGGGCCAGATTGGGGTCCGGGGTGGCTGCCCTGGGTCACCCTGTGCTAAGGCCAGCCTGCCCCCGGGCTATCATTTGGACCTTCGCAATCTAATGCCTGCCTGGCTGCTTGAAAGAATCACTCCACCAGAGCTGACATCTCCAGTATCTCATCCGTTGGCTTTTCCACTTGACTAGTGAGATGTTTCCTTGTAAAAGACCAAACATTGCAGCTACAAGCTTTGTGGGCTTCAGCGTTTTCATATTGGCCATAGAAGATCTTACTGAAGCCTAGGAGGGTGATAGTCCTTACTACTAACAATGAAGTTTAGTTTACCATTTTTACGAAGCAGAATGGACTTTCTTATGCATGGAGGGGAAGTCATGATCTACACTGTAACATTACACAGGAAAATATCACTCTTTTGAAAAATGTCTCAGCTGATGTATGGAGCAGTATATGAGGCTCCAGTTAGCTTCACTAGCGCCAACAGGGAATCATCTGGTGAGTCTGCTTGGTGCAGACATGACTATTAGCCTCTTTAAGCAAAGCTGCTGAGTTGCTTGAAGTAATATTAATAAAACGATTTGTGAAGTTGGTAGTGTTATTTCCGTACAACAAGGCATCTGAATAAAGAGAATGGTATCTTTTATGACAAACCTGTTTGTATAAAAGTATTTTCAGCTAAGCAGTGCCACTTCAGTATAGTCTATATTTTTACCCTACTCAAAAAGGTGAAGAGACTGAAATCATTTAGTCTCTTGGGACAGGTGGAAGATTGGGAATAAAGGGAAATAGATCAGAACCATGCTGAGGAGGGCAGCAGGAATGCGAGTCCTTCTCTCTGCCCCCTCTTAACACCACCTTTCCTCAGCTGCCAGCAAAGATTCCATATACAGCAAGCTAAGACTGCTGATAATAGTGCAATCATAAAAAAGATAACCTTGCTTACCTTTCATACAAATATATCAGTATGATCCACCTTTATCATTTGACATCGGAAGACTCCAAAATTGTTTCCCCTGCATCGTTAAATGATACCTCGAGTATCTTAAATAGCAGTCAGGGGCCAAAAGCATAAATCTGACAGCACAATTTTCAGCAAAGAACCAAGTAGGAAGAAAAGATTGGATGAAACAGCGAAAGTGCAGGTCCATAGCTCTTTCTTGTCCTGTCTTACAAAGGGTCAACTATCCAAAATAGACACTGTGATCTGTGCATAGGTGCATGCGCGTGCACCCAGAGGAGCTAAGGCAATATCTTTATCTGGACTGAGGGTTGCTGAAGTATTCAAGCTTCACAGATCTCTTTTCCAGGTAGCTTTGCATGTCTGAAGAAGAGCCTTGTGAAGCTTGGCAAAGGGTGTTTTTAAACAAAACACTTCCATACATGGCCCCCCATTTGCTCATGTGACGGTGGTGCGTGGAGAGGCGTGCTCCCATGACCCATGCAACAGCCACTCATGGCCCCACACAGAGCACTTCTGAAAAATCCAGAGTGCCCTGTGCAGACCAGGGTGGCTGCCTGACTCCATGGATGGGGTAGCTATGCTGGGAGGCACTTGTCTGAAGTACTCCCCATGCATCTTAAGTGCGCCGCAGGTGCGCTACTCAGCGGGCACAGACACACACACCCCTCCTGCGGAGCTCATTTAGAAACTCCCACAGGGGTGGCTAATGGGGGGAGAGGGGAGTGCTTTACGTTTTCTTCCCCTCACCGGTCCCTGATACTGGCATGCAGCATTTTGGCTAGCCAACACATGCACAAAAGCACACATGGAAAGGAAACAAGCAGGGTTCACAGCAGATGTGTGGAGGATTTGGCAGGCAGGGGGGGACCTGATGGGTATTAGCCATGTCTTGGAGCTGAGAGTGTCCTGTGATGCTCACCCACTTGCCATTTATTGGTGCTGTCACGCGACACTCACAGCTCCAAAACAGGGCCATCGTGCTGTTTATAAATACCCAACATCTATCTATGGAATAATTGTATTTCTGGTTTTATTTTTATTTTTTTCTATTACTTACCTCATTGTTTGTAAATGGGTATATAAAATTCCCCCAAAAGAGAATCAGTTGAAGGCGTTTGTATCTTTTTCAATAAAATGCCTGGCTTCGCCCTCTTAACCCAAGGAATCGCTATAAATAGATGATAATGTCTGGGATTTCCACAGCCTAGTGCTGCTATAAATAGTTCTAAACATTTTCCCACTTCATGCTTTTGAAAAGAACATTCTCCACTTCCTTTCTTGGAGGACTCCTGGGACTAACACTCGAGTGCAAGTTAGAAAATGTGGCTAGTAGAAGAGCTCAACAAAACAGTTAATAAATCTGCTGACAACCACAATGGGACTAATTTCACACAAGAAAGAGGATTGGCTAGGTTGTGCCGCCAGTTCAGTTTCATCCATCACTTCCAAGTCTCGAAAGCAATCATTTGTGGTATGACCGTTCACTTAGGCCATAGGAATCATTTTATTTTCTGACTCATTTCCTTTTTATTAAGGAATTAGGGTTTTTTTCCATCCTACAGGATGATATGTATTTGTATTTATTAATGTGCGTATGCATTTATGGCATTTGGGAATTCCTAACACTTAAAAAAATAATTCCTTTTGTGTTATTTTAAAAACATGTACAGGATAGCCTTCCAGAGACACGAGTCTGACTTCAGTTCTTCGGAACAGTTTAGTCAAGTTTCTCAGACGAGATGTGACGTTTCTATATAAAATCATGGCTGTTTAAGGTTTTCCCATGAAAGCAGAATCCCTAGATGTGGTCTAAATGCTTTATGAGATTGACTCATTAAAAAGAGAGAGAGAGAAGTGCCTGCTCTCTGAGCTCTATCACCCCCTACTGGCTGAGAATTTGGAAATGGAAGTTGTGAGTGCAGTAGGGGGAAAAGCATTGTCAGCTGCCCTTCTGAAGTGGAGCAAGGTAATGCTGGAGAGAGAGAGAGATTAAATATGCTGGAGAAGAAATAAATTTTATATATATATATATATATAATATATATAAATAAAAGTTCTCTCACTGTTGAACAATGAAAACTAGCACCTGTGTCACACACACACCTATTGGGAGCAGGAATTTACAGCAGCAATAGAAGACAAAAATGTATTGCTACCAAGGAGAAGAAGATATTATTTGTCTGAAGGGAAGAATCACAGTCCTCTTGTAATGGGTTGTGTGTCAGTGTTCAGCTGCATGGAACAGTTTCCAGCTGACAAATGGGGACAGTAAAGCCAGTTTCACTCACTCGGAAATGTACCTAGAATGGCATAATAAAGTGCACACCTGCAAACAAGGGATAGAAACAGACAAAATATTAACACACATATCCCCCCCCCCCACACACACACACACACACAGACAGGTTGTGTTGTTTGTTTGTTTTGCATGGTCTGAGCTGCCACCCACCAAGCTGGGGTGGAGAGGTGGGAAAGGGAGGTTGGAAGCTCTGACATGGGCTGCTGCCACGCAAATCAGGTGGGCCCGATCCCCTGTGTGCCCCTTACCCAAGCACAGCTGCCACACTGTAGGGTCAGCACAGAGACCAGAGCAGATGGTTCACCCCATCCCCCACCCCCCCAAGGAAGACGCTGGGTGGGTGGGCTGCTGTTGGAGGTCCTGCCATGCACTGGGGGCAAGCCAAGGTACTGGCCACATGCACAGCCACCCTGGCAACTGTGCACCCCTTATGATGGCGCCCGCCACTCAAAGCCATGCGGCAAGTCTTGCCACATGTTGGGGCAGATGTGGTCCCGCCCCATGAGTGGTAATGCAGCTACTGCACTGATTGAGCCCTTTGGATAAGGCTGCTATGCACACACTGTGGCTACACGCTGTTGCAGCCTTTTTCTGAGGATGCAGAGTGTAGCGTCCAGCTGCCCGCCACACAGGGTGAACATCTGGCAGCTGCTGGGCACACAATGCACTGCGTCACGGGCAATGGTGACCGATGTGGGGTAAGGTGCCCAAACTGCAGTAAGTGTCTCGTGTGGCTGCACCCATCTTGCAAACCATTCGGTGCCACAGCCTGAGCCCCTGGCAGAGAGATTCCTGCTTCCAGAGCTCTCTTTTTGGAGAGGCAGAGGCCTCCGGACAGTATTTGTGAAAGCCTCCACCCATCACCGTCTGTATTGTTGCCACCAGGGATCAGAATGCAGCAAACGGTGTAAGTGGCAGGGTGGGTGTGGGTGGGGAGAATCCCCTCCTCTCCCAGCTAGTTTCAGGGCTCCTGAAAGCAGCGGGGAGAGAAGGGATGTCCAGCCTCTGCCATCCAACAAGTATTGCATGAGAAACTGAAGGCAGCTTCAAGATAGTTATAGAGACCAGGCAGAGTCCATCATCAAACCTGTGTTTCGATTTAGATGCTGCTGTTCCATATTTTCTCGGATCGCTATCCAGTCCAGTTTTAGCTACATCTCAAAATCCCACTTTCAGACTTTTCAGTTATGTCGATCATTATTGTTCAAAACACCCTGTAATAGACTGCTCCTGCTCCCTAAGCGCTGTCAGAATGTGGGTCTGAAGAGGTGAGTTAGGGTGGGGACTTGGCCATTTGGAAAGTTCGTTAAGCCCCAATACTAACAATTCATAACCCTTCTGGGAGCAAGGCAAGCAGAGGAGGGCACTGAACTCTAAAAGACTCAGCCAGTGGGCAGACCACCAAGGCAGGGCTTGAGGCTGGGGTACTAGTAGCAGCCTGTCTCTAGGAGCATTTTCAGACAAGACATTCCACCAATTACACATCCACCTCCCGCTCACTATTATTATTATTATTATTTTATTTTATTATAAACATTTATATAGCGCCAGTCATGTACCTGGCGCTGTACAGAACATAGAAATAGACGCGGTTCCTGCCTGTGGCTTACAATCTAAAAGACAAGGAGGGGGAGACAGGGAGAGGGGACAGTGGGAGAGACAGGGGAGAAGACAAACAAACATTCAGGCGGATGCGAAGTCTCAGGTGCGTGTGCTTGGCTTGGTTACAATCAGGTTGGTTGCAGCAGTCTGCAGAGGAGGGCAGACAGTAAGTATATGGGGAACGACTAGCAGGCATTGGGAAAGGCGGCGAGGAAAAAGTGGGTCTTGAGGAGGGATTTGAAGGAGCGGAGGGAGGGGGCAAGGCGGATGTGGGTAGGGAGGGAGTTCCAGGCATGGGGGGCAGCGAGGGAGAAGGGTCGAAGGCGGTTAGGTGAGCAGGAGAAACGAGGGAGAGTGAGGGAGGGGACAGAGGAAGAGCGGAGAGCGCGTGCAGGAGTGCGTAGGGAGATTAGGTCCGAGAGGTAAGGGGGAGCTTGGTTGTGGAGTGTTTTGAACGTGAATACCAGGAGTTTAAACAGGATACGTTCAGGAAGGGGGAGCCAGTGAAGAGAGAAGAGGAGAGGCTGCACATGGTCGAAGCGACGGGCAGAGTGAATGACCTTGGCAGCGGAGTTTTGGATTGCGATAAGGGGGGACAGGTGAGAGCGAGGGAGGCCAGCAAGGAGGAGGTTGCAGTAATCGAGGCGAGAGATAACCATGGCATGAACAAGGGTTTTGGCCGAGGAGGTAGAGAGAAAGGGGCGGATCCGAGCAATGTTATGGAGGGCGAATCGGCAGGATTTGGCAACAGAGTCAATGTAAGGTTTAAAAGAGAGGTGCGTGTCAAAGATGAAGCCCAAGCTACGGGCTTGGAGAACAGGATGGATGGTGACTCCATCGATGCAGATGGGCAGGTTAGAGGGAGAGGAAGAGGAGGGAGGAAAAATGAGGAGTTCGGTCTTGGCCATGTTGAGCTTGAGTTGACGTCGGGACATCCAGGCGGAGATATCAGAGAGGCAGTTGACGAGGCGTGAGTGGACAGAAGAGGAGAGAGAGGGGGTAGAAAGATAGAGTTGGGTGTCATCAGCGTAGAGATGATATTGGAATCCGTGGGAGGCAATAATTTTGCCAAGGGACAGGGTGTAAATAGAGAAGAGGAGAGGGCCAAGGACAGAGCCTTGGGGGACCCCAACCGAAAGGGGGAGGGAGGAGGAGTTTGACTCGGGGAGCGAGACTTTAAAGGAGCGGTCAGAGAGGTAGGAGGAGAACCAGTCAAGGACAGAGCCACGGAAGCCCAAAGAGTAAAGCGAGTCCAATAGAAGCAAGTGGTCGACAGTGTCAAAGGCAGCAGAGAGGTCAAGGAGGACAAGAATGGAGTAGAGGTGCTTAGATTTAGCGACAAGAAGATCATTTGTGATCATTTGGGAAGTTTCAGTAGAGTGGAGGGGGCGGAAGCCAGATTGGAGGGAGGAGCCAGGGAGGAGTTGGCAGAGAGGAGGTCCAGGCAGCGGGAGTAGACGACACGTTCTAGAAGCTTTGCGGCAAAGGGAAGGAGGGAGACTGGCCGGTAACTAAAGGGGTTAGATGGGTCCAGGGTGGGCTTTTTGAGGATGGGGGAAACAGTGGCATGCTTGAAAGCAGAGGGGAAGGAGCCTGTGGAAAGGGAGAGATTGATGACATTTAGAAGTGGGGGGGGGGCGACAGTGGGAGCAATAGAGGTCAGGAGGCGGGAGGTCACTACACATTTTACAGGCCTACAGTGTTGCCCTATGGGTGCTCTGTAACGTATAATGGGTTGGAGGTGGGTGGAGAGTTTCTTGTCTGAAAATGCCCTAGGACAGAAACATTTTGCTTGTGTGATGATCCCATTTTGAGATTTAAATATAATTGCACAACACCAGACATCAAAGACTTGCCAACTATATTGCATATCAACTGAGATCCCATTCACAGGTGTGATGAACCACAGTTTGGGATGGGAACCTCTGCTCTAGAGGCTCAGAGGAGCCTGGCCCTACAACATCAGGGTCTGCCCCGAAGCTGACTGACCAAGGGGTACAAGTGCTGGGGGACCAGGAAGGGAACTTGCCAGAGGTCAGGAGTTGGAAGCTTGGGGAAGGGCTTTTCCCAGTAAGGAACTATTGTACAGTTTGGAAATTTTGTGCTTTTTATGCTAGTGCGATAAACATAATTTTGAAGATATTTGAATGCTAAATGACACTGGAGACTGGGCCCTGATCTTGCAATAATTCACTGTCAGAGAGCTTACTCTTTGTTACTGTTATATACCCACTGTTATATATACTACTAATCCAGAACTCTCCCTTTTCCACAGAATGACAATGTCATTCATTACTCTTCCAGACTGTGCTTGTGATTGCAGCAAAGATATTTGCCTCCTGACGTCAACTTGACAACTCTCAAGGAGGAGTACTATGTTGCGATGGCTTAGATTTCTGAGAAACCTAGATGTATTCTGGATCAATGATAGTTTACAGCTGGATTTAACAGGCTCTCCATAGAACAAGGAGTTACAGTAACTTGTTATAAATATCATGAATTAAACCCTACATAAAGAAGACAGTAGTTTGGCAGTGCTCCTAAGAGGGTAAAAGGATTGTTTGGAGAGACAAATAGCTTTGATTCCAATGGGGAAATAGCAAAAATGGAGCAAGTAATAATCTTTTTGTTTCTGATAGGAGAAAAGCTAGAAAGAAATTTTCCTAAATACGGAAGAATCTCAAAGGGTGGCTCATGTTACTTGTTGCACTTCACACAACACGGAGAAGGCTAAAAGGATCCATGGACTAGGGATGGGCGAACGCGGTTCGGCAGTTCGGAGTTCAGCCTGAACTCGGCCTGTTCGGACGACCGAACTCGAAAACGAACACAAACGTGAACATACCGAACAAACCCAACACCGAACGGAGAAATGGTCGAACAGTTGGGTCAGTTCGGATCACGTTTGGATGAGTTCGGGTGGCAAAAAAAGGTTCACTGGAAGGTTAAACATGACAGGGAGGTGTAGTCAGTCACTGAGGAGCAGACTTCCAGGCACCAGGGGTGGAGAGGCTTGCAAGAAACGAAACTAATTATCTGCCTCCCCC
>QEPC01000119.1:418769-471445 GCA_003113815.1 Sphenodon punctatus | reverse complement strand
TGTACTTATTAGATAATCCATTTAGTTCATAGCATTTAGAATAGTTAATAGCAGTTAGATTTAGTGTAGATATATATATATATAAAATATTAGATAAAAAAATTAATTAAAAAACCCCATATAAAAACAAAAAAAAACAAATAAAAAACAAAAGAAAACCATATAAAACCCAATAAAAAACCAAAATACCATATAAAAAAAACAACAACACCCATAACAACATTTCCCGAATGGCCAAACGGCCTAACCGAACAGCCGAACGGCCTACCCGAACAGCCTGTTCGGACGACCGAACCGAACCCGAACTCGGCAAACTAGATGAACTGACGAACCGAACTGACAAACCGAACACAGCCGAACCAAACAGACGAACCCGAACTGTGATCTGTTCACCCATCCCTACCATGGGCTAACCATGGACTTTAACAAAATTAATCTACTTCCAACCTGAAGACCATGTGGGTGGAAACAGAAATGTACCTTAACTCCACTTTAACACTATTTTAACATTTCGTATGCACGACGTAGGGCTGCGTAGGGTGCCAATGCATCTTTGCAACATGCATAAGAAATGTTAAAACGGTGTTAAGCAGAGTTACGTGCATGTCTGTTTCCTCTGTGTCTGTGTGTGTGTGTGTGTGTGAGAGAGAGAGAGAGAGAGTCCCTCTATCTTCTGGTAAGTCTTATTTGACACCTTTTTTGCAGGCATAAGAAATGACATATATAGGACTCTTGCTGCCGATATCAATGGTAACAGCAGGTCCATATAGATTTGTAGCCAGCAAAGGTTGCTTGCCCACATTACACAATCTAACGTTTATGTATTTATTATTATTTAGTAATAAGATTTGTATGCCGCCCCCCTCCTGCTAAAAGCATCTCGGAGCGGCTAACAGCATTGTAAAATACAGATTAAAATAAACAACACCAAAATACAATTAATAAAACAACTAAAATCCCCCAGTTAAAACAATTCAACCCCCAAACCCTCGCTAACCCAACTCACCCACCCCTCAGCAAAGGCACGGCGGAACAGCCAGGACTTACATTGTCTACGGAAAGAGGGGAGGTCGGTGGTCAAGCGGATCTCCAACAGGAGGGAGTTTCACATCCGCAGCACAGCCACAGAAAACACCCTCCTCAAGGTCGAAATCCAGGAAACCTGGGAGACCTAAAAGAGGACGCCCCCAGCTAACCGCAGGGGCCAATCCAGGACCTGGGGGATGAGTCGATCCTGCAGGTAGGTGGGGCCCAGGCCTATCTAGCGCTAGATTGTGTAACGTGGGCAAGCGGCCTTCCTCATTCAGCAGGGAAAATCCACATTATTTCCATCACCCATGACAGCTGAAAATCCAGCCCTTTCACTCATGTGAGTAGAAACTAATATTAAATTTGAATGTGTGCATTACATTCAAATTTAATGTTACTTAAATTAATGCGAAACTCCCTGCTGTAAGAGGGAGGGGCCGCAGGTGAGGGAGGGTGGAAGGGAGATAACCCCAGGCACACCCACACCCACCCAGCCCAGCGGAAGAGGGGGGGAGGACAGCCTAGGCAGGGAGGGACTCACCCGACCTTCCAAGCAACAGGGGAACCCCGGTGCAGCTCCTGCATTGGGATTTCCCAGATGCCGGTCAGGCCAGGTGAGCTGAGGATCTGGTACTCACCTAGCCAGCAGTGGAGTGACCTTCCTCTACTGGTGCAGGCCTGCCATGTCGTCAGGCCATGCCCACAAAGGAAGGCCCCGACGTGCCAGGCTCGTGCTGTGCTGTGCACTGCCGCCAGCCAAGTTAGTCGCTGGGCTGCAACTGGGGGGGGGGGCAACCCCCATCCCCCATACTGCCCAGTCCCGGGGGGTGGGCATGGAGGAGGAGGGGACCGAACGTGGGCATGGGTTCTTTGATTCTCACAACAGATGCAGCCCATCTTGAGCTCACATAATTGCTGTTTTCCCATGAGATTGAATCTCACAAGAAAACAGAAAAAATGGGCAAGCAGTCAAAGAGATAACAGGTCAGAGACACCTGTCAGCCATAGGAAGATAGGAAAAAAAGCTCCAAAAACCTAGGCCCAGCCTGACAGAGAGTGAACAGCCTGTCTATCAAGGACACTGATCTTTTGGAGACAGCATTCAGGGACTCCGGTTTCCCACCAAGATTGGCAGGGAACTGGAACGTGCCTTGTCCCATACTGCATGTAGCACAAGTCCAACCTGCAGCTTTCAGTGCCGTTGTGGCTACCTCCCCTCCCACACCCCCAAGTCATGCAGCAGCACACCCCTCTTAACTGCAAGCCCTGGGCTGGGGTTTGCAATGCAGGGGGGTTGGACCAAGAATGGCGGGGGGGAGGAGTCAGGCTGTCTTTAAGTACCTCCAGAGTTGGTCACTGAGATTTGCTAAAACCACTTTGGCTGCATTTTAGTAATTGCAGATCGGAAGAACAGAAAGCTGGTTGCTTGCAAACTGGCATGTTCAGCTTCCTTTATTTCATGCGCCTAATCACCTCACCCAGCCCCTTGTGTAGAGATCAGAAGAGAAGAGAGTGCTTTAATGAAACTCACCAGCTCCTAGTTTCTTAGTTGTCATCTCAGGGAGAAGACGACTGAACACCCCATCCCAAAGAGAAGAGCAGGGTTTGTGGCTATAATAGGGACAGATGGTGCATCTGCACCAGGGCCCATGAGCCTGCCCAACACACACACACACACACACACACATTCTTTGGTGCAGCAGTGTCCCCTGCCACTGCAAGGAGTGGGCCAGGAAGAGGGAAAGAACTATTCTATCTTATGCAGCATGGCCCATTCCAACCAAGCTATGCCCCTGGGGAGGAGGGAAAGGTCACTACTGGTCACCCAAAAACAGATGTTCATGCACGAAAAAGGAGACAACATGCTTTTAATAAGCCCATTTAAAATGAGATTCTGTTTAGAACAAGGTTTCAAGATAAACTTCAGAGCAGCCAGCAGGTTATCTAATTTGGCATATGCAGCTATGAGAAGGGCCACTGACAGAGACAAAGGCCCTTTTTACACGGACGCCTTCCACTCATTTCCACCCATCGGATGGATAGGAGAGTGTCCGTGTGAACAGCGCCGGGTGGGCAAGGAACACCCCACAGCACCAACGGGAGGCTGCAGCAATGGCAGGGGCACGGTTGGGGGAATGCATCTGAGTGAGCTGTTGTCCTGCTGCACTCCTGGCTCTATGGGCCCCATGGTATGTTTCTGGGCTGTGGTGGCTCCCACTGCAGCCGTGCACCTAGCCGGCTGTGCGTTGGGGCTGTGTGCTTGTGCATGGCTGCAGGTGCCCACTATTATCGCCCCCTTGCCTCCTGTCATGGGGCTCCGTCCCTGGTTGCCTCCCAGTCCCCCTGCCCACCCTTGGGCAGTTTTGCATTCTCCCCGGGGCATAGTTCTTGCATCTCTGTGTGTGCTACCGTCCCTTTATGTTGCCCTGGCCTTGCTCTGGTTCTGGCCCCATGGTGCGTTGTGGCTAACACTCCCTATCGGTCCCCCAGTCCTACTCTTTCAGCCACAGAAGGGCGCTGCAATCGGAAGGCTCCTGACCGTGAGTCTGGGAGGGGTGCTGGTTGTGATCCATCTCCCTTTGTGCTCCCTTGGGAGCTGCCTCTGGGGTGCTTTCCCCCATCACTGGCTGGGGGGGGGACGGGGGGGTGTTGTGTGCTTTTGGGTGGTGACCTCCCCAGTCTCCCCTGTTGTGGCCTGATCCCCGTTCCCACCTCCTGCTTCCTCTTCCCTTCTAGCTGCTGTGCTTGTGTTCGTGGCTGTGCTGCGGCTGGGGGAGATGGCCGTACAGCTCCAGTGGGCGGCATCTGAGCTTCGTGCAGGGGCGTGAGTGTACCAGGAGATCTGTGAGTTACCCCGGTGTGAGTGTTACCCTCTCCCCCGGCTTTTGTGGGGGCTCCCTGGATGTGCGGCCTGTGGCCTGCCCTTATGGTGTGCTCCCTCTCCCCTTTAGTGTAAGCGATGATTAACGGGAGGACCAGGGAGCAGGAGGAGGTGGTTCAGCTGCTCCTGCATGTCCTGGCAGCAGGCGCACCAGTTGGATCATGCCCACTGCCCAGGCAGACCGGTGGAGCCGGGTCTGGGTTCGCCGGCCCTACTGAGGGTGCGGATCCACCCCAACACTCTGTTGCCGCTCTGTTTCTCTGTTTGTTAGTTTCCTAGAGTCTGTTGCTCTTGCTGGTTTTTTATTAAAGTATTTACTGCATTGTTCCCCCTTGCATTGTTCCCTCTCTGTGTTCTCCTTCCTTCTCGTGTTCCCCTCTGTGTGGGCTGTGTCTGGTTGGTGTGGGGTGCTTGTCTGGCAGGGCATGGGTTCGTGGATGTGTGCTCCCCACCCTCCCCGTTGGTGTCCTTTGTATCTGTGCATTCTCTGTGGCTTGGCCCTTTGGCCCCTGTCCTCTCGGTCTGGCCCCTTCCACTGTTTGCGTGGGGTCCCATGTCCTCCCTGCGGGCCTTGGTGTCCTTTCCCCTCTTCACTGTTGTTTAGGTAGTCGTGCTGGGGTGGGGGGTTGCCTTTCCGTGGGGACCTTGGTGTTTTTGGCCTCCCCCTTCCCTGGCATGGTGTGGGGCTCTGTCTGTGCATCCTGGCCCCGTGCTTTGCATGTTGCTGCAGCGTAGCTGCTGGGTTGTCACTGTTGGACAGTGCGTCTCTTCTCTGTGCCCTCCAATCCTGCCTTCTCTGTGCGCTTTGGCGGCTGCCACTGTCACCTCTGCAGCCCGTTTCCATCCATGGTGTTCCAGGGTTTGGGGGGTGCCGTTGACGGTGGTCATAGCCGGAGGGGCTGGTGTGGACCCCACCCATTATGGGGCTCCCCTGTTTGTTTTGGGCACTGTGCTCTGTCCTGCGCCGCCCATCCCCCCAGTTCGGGTCCCCCTGCTCGGTTCCCCTGTATGCTTCTGTAGACTGTGGTCTGTGGGCGGGGTCTCAGGTTTGGGGGATTTGTGGCACCCGGCTATCTGGCCTGTGTCTCAGGGCTTGACCGGGGCTGCTTTTTTGTATTGCTTGACCTTCCAGTTCCCTCCTCCCCCTTCCGCTCAGAGTCTGGCAGTGTAGGGGGCGGTGCCATGTGCCGCGGCTTCATTTGCCCTCACTCGACCATGTTGTAATGTCAGTCAGCTGAGCGTGGTTTTCCCTCCGCTGTCTGTGTGAATGGTATGGATGTGTGCTCAGTGTGGCCCTGGGTGGGTGGGTGCCGGACCCTCCCCAGACTTCCCACAACCCCCCGTGGCGGTGTCCATGTGAGTGTCTCCCTGCTTGGCGCCGGCGGGTGCGCTCACCCACCCAGCTCTACCCACCGGGCTCTCAGCAGCGTCCGTGTAAAAAGGGACTAAGGCAGTGGGTGGGGCCTGGGGGAGGGTATAGACAGGTGCACACCCATCTACACCCATCTCTACCCATCTACATGCATGGAGTCTCTGCCTAAGACCCTTTTTACATGGGTAGTACCCACGCATGAACACCCAGAAATCTGGGTGCTCATGCGTGGGTGAGTCTTGTGTAAAACCCACGGTGGGTGGGTGTGCGCGTGCTCCTGCAATCATGCATGCACATTGCACACCCACCTCCCCCCATCCCCCGCGCATGGAGCAGCCGGTGAAAATGGAGGTTGCTCCGTGTGTGTAGATGGGTGTGTGCCTGTCTACACCCTCCCACGGGCCCCACCCACCACACATGGACTGACGCGCATGCAGACACCCCCCCCCCCCCCCCCCCCCGTGCAGCAGCCTATGTAAAAAGAGCCTTTAAAAAAATAATAATTAAAACCTCCAAATTATGCAAAAGGATATATCAAGCATTGTTTTGATTCCAGCTTCACTTGTGATTATTTCATACACTTCAGTGGGGCTCTCCGGATACATGTGCCTTTAGGATTCCACCCCAATGTCCTATCAAACACAAAGATCAAAATTAACACAGTGCTACTATATTATTGGAATTCACCTCCCAAATAGGAAATTGAATTTTATTTACCAATGTCTTGCTGTGATATTTTTTTCATATTCCATTTAATTAATGGAAAGCTAATGCTGGGTGGTTGGTGTAGAAGGATTGGTGTGACAGAATGATAGAAGAATTTCATGCCAATGAAAAATCAGCTGGAAACCTTACTTGGTATATTCCAGTTCTTTAAATATTTTGGTTTTGAAATAGGTATTTCATTTACTGCAGGGCTCCTTGTTTACTGCTTTTTCCCCATTGCTGTCAATGGGGGAAACACAGTGAACATGGGTCTCTGCACCAAAGGAGTTTATTTAGACTGTATAACACACTTTTGTCTGTAACTTCTTGTACTGAAGTTTCTTTACTTTTGAGTCTTGGTTTATTGTTTTGAAGAGCTTCTGTACTTGTCATACTTCATGGGAACTACCGTTCTTTTAATAAGTTGACAATTGAGTGACCCACGGGATTTCAAAGTTCCTTTTTAGATTGAAAGGAAATGATATCTTTGTCTTTATGATGCCATTATTGTGTCAAAGGAATTCCATTCATTTCCCCCCAGTTTCAAGTGGGATAGTATTGTGAAATTCAGGAGGCAGTGTACTCAAAAATGTTTTAAAGAACATGCCACTCTAGAATGGGGGTGCTCCAAACCACTTACTCAAGAGTAGTCCCATTGATTTCACTGGCAGTACACTGGAGTAAGTGCATTGGGGACTGCAGCTTAAGTGATATTAATACATCAGAAGCAAGACGGCTGCTAGGAAGTCAGTTGGGCCATTAGATGACAAGGGAGTAAAAGGGGCGCTCAGGGAGGATAAGGACATTGCAGAGAAGCTGACTGAGTTCTTTGTGTCTGTCTTCACTGCAGAGGATTTTGGAGAGATACCCACGCTGGATCCTTGCTTTGTGGGTGAGAAACTGGAAGAGCTGTTACAAATCAATGTGACGTTGGAGGATGTTCTAGGGCAAATTGACAAACTGAATACTAACAAGTCACCAGGGCCAGATGGCATTCACCCCAGAGTTCTGAAGGAACTCAAATATGAAATTGCAGACCTACTGTTAGTAATTTGTAACCTGTCACTAAAATCTGCCACTGTACCCGAGGACTGGAGGGTGGCAAATGTAACCCCGATATTTAAAAAGGGATCCAGAGGCGATCCTGGAAACTACAGACCAGTAAGCTTGACGTCTGTGCCGGGCAAAATGGTGGAAACCATCATTAAGGACAGAATTACAGGGCATGTTGACAAACATGGCTTAATGGGGAAGAGTCAACACGGATTTAGTAAAGGTAAGTCATGCCTCACTAACCTGTTGGAATTCTTTGAGGGTGTAAATAAGCATGTGGACAAGGGAGACCCAGTAGATATAGTGTACCTGGATTTCCAGAAAGCATTTGATAAGGTCCCTCATGAGAGACTCTTGAGAAAATTAAAAAGTCATGGGATAGGAGGTAGTGTCTTACTATGGATCAGAAACTGGTTAAAAGATAGAAAGCAAAGGGTAGGACTAAATGGTCAGTTTTCACAATGGAGAGATGTAAAAAGTGGTGTGCCTCAGGGATCTGTATTGGGACCGGTGCTGTTTAATGTATTCATTAATGATTTGGAAAAGGGTGTTAAGAGTGAGGTGATCAAATTTGCAGACGACACCAAGTTATTCAAGGTAGTTAAAACACGAGCAGACTGTGAGGAACTGCAACAGGATCTTACGACACTGGGTGCCTGGGCATCTAAATGGCAAATGAGATTTAATGTGGACAAGTGCAAAGTGATGCACGTAGGGAAAAATAATCCAAACTATGCGTACACAATGCTGGGTACTAAGCTAGGAGTTACCACTCAGGAAAAGGATCTGGGGGTGGTTGTGGACAATACAATGAAATCCACAGCGCAGTGCGCAGCAGCAGTCAAAAAAGCAAACAGAATGTTAGGAATTATTCGGAAGGGGATAGAGAATAAAACTGAGGATGTCATAATGCCTCTATACAAATCAATGGTGCGACCGCACCTCGAATATTGTGTGCAGTTCTGGTCGCCCCATCTCAAAAAAGACATAGCTGAACTAGAAAAGGTACAGAGAAGGGCAACAAAAATGATCAAGGGCATGGAAGGGCTCCCGTATGAGGAGAGGCTTGGTAGGTTGGGGCTCTTCAGTTTGGAGAAGAGACGACTGAGAGGAGATATGATAGAGGTCTATAAAATCATGAGTGGTGTGGAACTAATAAACAAGGAGCAGTTATTTACCCTCTCAGCTAGTACTAGAACTAGGGGACACTCCATGAAACTCATAGGTGGCAAGTTTAAAACAAATAAAAGAAAATATTTTTTCACTCAGCATATAATTGGGTTGTGGAATCTACTGCCAGAGGCTGTGGTAAGGGCCGGTACTATAGCTGAGTTTAAAAGAGGTTTGGACAAGTTTCTGGAAGATAGATCCATTAGCAGCTATTAGCCAGACAGGATCAGGGAACATGACGGGAGCTGGGGGAAAACAACAGGGAATCATGAGTGGTGTGGAAATAATAAACAAGGAACAGTTACCCCATTGTGACCTGTTGGGTGCTTCTCCCAAGCCACCATGATTGGCCACTGTTGGAGACAGGATGCTGGGCGAGATGGACCATTGGTCTGATGTAGTATGGCACTTCTTATGTTCTTATGTAATACTATTAGTGATATTTATACTTCTAAGTGATATTTTTACTGTTAAAGAATGAAAGGGTTTTTACCAGTTGCTAGATATAATAAGGACATGGGGAGTAGAAATAAACGCAGTGGGAGTCTAACATTGGCTATTACTGCATTATTCTCAGTTAACATCAAAGGTATTATCTAGGATGCCTTTGTAAATTCTGAGGTGAGTGCTGTATTCCTCACAAAGGCTAGGAAAACTGCCCTGTTCCTACCTCTCAAGGGCCTCAAACAAAGCAGTATATCAGAAATTCAAATCAGACAGATATAAGTGCGATAAAAAGACAAGCCACATGAAAAGAGACATGAAGGCTGTGACTATTTAGAGAAGAGATTACTAAAAGTTGGGTGCGCCTACTTCAGGACTGATTTTTGGAAGCATGGGGCACAATGCCCTAAGATTTCTGTTTCCAGTCTCATTCCTATAGACATATTATATCTAGAGGGAGACAGGAACCCTCTCTCAAGACCCTTGAGGTCTGAGGTAAACCACCCCCCCCCCTTACCTCCATCCCCTAATTTCAGACCCTGCCCTGCTCATTTTTTCTCATAGCGTAAGAATAAGGGGCTATTCAGTTAAATTGAAAGGTAGCAAATTTTAACCAAGAAGTGGATATTTTTTAACACAACTTGTGAAAACCACTCTTCTCTAATGGAATTAAGGCTATAAACCTCAAAATATGCTTAGACAACTGTGGACGTTTTCACACAGATGCGGAGGCAGCCTGCTCTGGAGCTGCTCTAGGGGTGCACCCCTGTATCCACCTGCATCCAGCCCCACCAGGGTCGGGTTCAGATGGACCCACGGGATTTTCTGACCTGAGGTCCGCCAGCATGGCACACACACACACAAAAACCATAGAGTTGCGAGTGATCACCTGATGCTCTAGGATGGTGCCTCCAACTCTATGGTGTTGCCCATGGGCAATGGCCAGCTGGAAGTGTACGTCGCCCTGGAATGCTGTAGGCATATGGGGTGACTCATAAATGCATTAAATAAATAAATAAGTAGAGCAGCAGCATGGGTCCGTGCATCAGACAGACAGCTGCTCCGCTTTGGGCCGGTGACTTGGGTTTGGCTGAGCCACTCTGCCGGCAGTGCTCTGGTCACAGCCTGCTCTGCTTACACATCTGGCAGGATGCCTTTAGGCAGAGGGACCACCCGGGGTGAAGCAGGCAGAACTGGGGCAGCCCGTCCATCTGAAAACACCCTGTGTCCCAGATGGTATCTAGAATTCCAGGATGAAAGGGAAGTAACAAGCATTGACTACTTCAGACATCCATGTTTTGGACAGGTGCAAACAGTTTATTACATAATTGTCTATTAGAGGGGGGGCAGGGAGGTTGCACCTTCCTGTGAAGTACCTTATACTGGTCACAGCCGGAGATAGGGTACTGGATTGGACGGACCAGTAGTTTGATCCATTAAAGCAGACCTGCAACACTCAAAAGAGGGAATGCTTCTATTCATCAAAAGCCAGTGAGAGCTATCGCAAAGCCCCATTGTTCCTTGATATGAGGAAACCTCTGGCGTCCTCTGTGCCATGCTTCCCATGCATGGACAGCTTGTGGAGAGCTTTCAATTGGCAGGCTGTTAGGTGAGAATAGATGATGAAAGGTACCTGAGAGAGAGTTGTGGGGCACAGAGCAGAGACAGAATGGCAGAAAACTGGGAGGAAATATGGTGTATTCCAGTAAAGATAAGGGAAGATGGGAAACCCTGGACATAATAATGGTGTGAGAAGACAGGGCTGACCGACACAGTTAGGACCTGTGGGTGCCAGGGAAGAGGTTCCATGAGGCATGACCAGGGCACAGTGCAGGAGTGGATGAAGCCATGTGCAGCTCTCGGGTTGTTCAAGTGAGGCTCTTGGCCAGGGCTGGTCCTCGGCTCCATGCGCTGTCTTAATGGTCCTTTGTTTTACTTCATTGTCTCAGCAGCTGGAATACAGCTGCTCCTTAGAATCTCAAGAGAGAGGGTGGTCGCCATGTTGGTCGCAAGTGACAGAGAGACAAAGTGGTTTGAATGATATCTTATATTGGACCAACTGTGGTTGGTGGAAATAAGCAAGCTTTCGGGCCACACACAGGGCCCTTCCTCTGTGGCTGGCTCTGCCAACCAATCACAAAGGAGGAGAGGTTTGCATACGCACACATGCGTGTATATCTTGTAGGTCTTTGCCAAATGAAGATGTTGCTATTGGGGGCTGAGAACTTTGCCATACCCTGGCATAGTTGATGCCTTGGATGGAAGGGAGCAAGGGGCCAGTGAGGCATGATGGGGCATGAGTTTGGGGGAAGGGCAGTGAGGCATGGTGGGGGAAGCAAGGGTAGGTTGGGGGGGGGAGGAGTTGTGAGGCAGGATATGGAAAAAAGGGTTGGGTTTGGGGGAAAGAGACTATCGGTGTTCACACAGACAGCACCCATACCTGTGCCCCACCTCACCCCCGGACAGGCCATCCGTTTGAATGTGGCCCACCAGATGTGCACGCGGAGCAGAGGAAGGGCAGGCTGTCCCTGCTTTGGGGCAGCCTTGCCAGCAGGGCTCCAGAACGTCCAGTAGCACCACCAGTGCCCGAGTGGGTAGCCCAAACCTGGGGCATCGTCTGAAGGTGGAGCTGCTCGGTGGACGGCTGCTGCAGCCCCCATCTTAGTTGGGGTTTGCTCCAGACAACACTATAGAGTTGTGGGCAGCAGCCTAGAGCATCGGGTGATCCACCCACAACTCTATGGTGTGGGGGAGGGGGAGCCATGCCAGAGGACTGTGGGCTGCAGCAGTCACTGAGTCATTTAAACTCGACCCAGGCTGGGCTGCAAGCAGGCAGACATGGGGTGCACCCCCAGACATGCTCTTGGGGTGAGCACCCCCACATCCATGTGAAAACACCCAGTGAGGAAGGACAGGGTGAGTTTGGGAAGAGAGGGGTTTGTGATGCATGGTGAGGGGGCCAGGAACACAATCTGCTCCAATATGCACCCTCAACCACACTGACCCCTCTAGCTAGCAGCCAGTCTCCCTCCTTCCCTTCGCCTCTAAGCTTCTGGAACGTGTTGTCTACTCCCGCTGCCTGGATCTCCTCCCTGCCAACTCCTCCCTGGACCCTCTCCAATCTGGCTTCCACCCCCTTCACTCCACTGAAACTGCTCTTGCCAAGATCACCAATGATCTACTTGTCGCTAAATCTAAGCGCCTTTACTCCATTCTTGTCCTCCTTGACCCCTCTGCTGCCTTTGACACTGTTGAACACTCACTCCTACTGGACTCTCTCCGCTCCCTAGGCTTCTGCGGCTCTGTCCTTGACTGGTTCTCCTCCTACCTCTCTGACCGCTCCTTTAATGTCTCTTCCCAACTCCAACTCTTCCTCTCTCCCCCTCTCGGTTGGGGTTCCCCAAGGCTCTGTCGTGGGCCCTCTCCTCTTCTCTATCTACGCCCTGTCTCTTGGCAAACTCATTGCCTCCCACAGCTTCCAATATCAGCTCTGTGCTGACGACACTGAACTCTATCTCTCCACCCCCCCCCTCTCCCTCCCCCTCTGTCCAAGCTCGCCTCATCAACTGTCTCTCTGATATCTCCGCCTGGATGTCCCAGACATCAGCTCAAGCTCAACATGGCTAAGACTGAACGCCTTATCTTTCCTCCCTACCCTTCCTCTCCCTCTTCCCTGTCCATCCTTATTGACGGGGTCACCATCCGTCCCGTTCCCCAAGCCCGTAGCTTGGGCATCATCTTTGATAGTCACCTTTCCTTTAAACTTTACATCAACTCTGTTGCCAAGTCCTGTTGCTTCGCCCTCCACAACATTGCTTGGATTCACTCCTTTCTCTCTGTCTCCTTAGCCAAAACCCTTGTTCACACCATGGTCATCTCTCACCTTGACTACTGCAACCTCCTCCTTACTGGCCTCCGCCGCTCTCACCTGTCCCCCCTTATCTCCATCCAAAACTCCGCTGCTAGGGTCATCCACTCAGCCCGTTGCTTTGACCACATGCAGCCTCTCCTCTCCTCTTTGCTGGCTCCCCCTTCCCAAACGCATTATTCACAAACTCCTGGTATTCACTTATAAATGCCTTCACAACCTAACTCACCCTTACTTCTCAGCCCTAGTCTCCTTACATACTCCTGCACACACTCTCGGCTCCTCCTCTGTCCCCTCCCTCGCCTCCCCTGCTCCCCTAACCGCCTTCGCCCCTTCTCCCTTGCTGCCCCCCATGCCTGGAACTCCCTCCCTGCCTACATCTGCCTTGCCCCCTCCCTCCGCACCTTCAAATCCCTCCTCAAAACCCACCTCTTCCTCGCTGCCTTTCCTGACGCCTGTTAGAACTTTCCTTTCAATGTTTACTGTCTATCCTCCCTGCAGACTCCTGCCTAACTGCAACCAAGCCAAGCACGTGCACCTGGGACCTCGCATCTGCTTGAATGTTATTTATCCCTTGTCTCTCCCTATGTCCCCTCTCCTTGTCTCCCTCCTCTGTGTCTATTAGATTGTAAGCCGTAGGCAGGAACGAACCGCGTCATTCATATTGTTTTGTAAAGTGCCAGGTACACAGCTGACGCTACACCAAAGCTTATAATAATAATAATAATAATAATAATAAATATAATATATCTTCACCATAGAGATAGACAGCCCCCTGGTTCAGAAACTCAAAACTGCTGAAACTGCTAGATCAGTAATTAAAAAAAAAGTATAAAAGTCATGAATGTGCAACCACTGTGACATAGGAGACTCTGAAACAGAGAAATGCTTTCTTCTTCAATGCCCTTAATGTGAAGAAGTGCAAGAAAAACATTTCCTCAAATAATCAGGTTTTATAGAAAAATTTTGCATCAGGAAGTAATGAGGGGTCACTGTGCCGGATCTGGAAGAAAGGAAAGAGAAGACAGACAGCAAGTTAAGACTGGACTGTGATAAACAATGGACGCTGGGAATCAGTCCCCACAAGTTTGCCAGCTCTTGCAAACTGATTGTATTTCTTGATTTTTGATTATGTGTTTCCTGCTCTGACATTTTTCAAAATCATGAGATTTTCTACTATGCTCTGAGAATTTCAGCTTTTAAAACAAGTACGGCCACAAACGTGATACCACTTATGGAGCCAATAAGTCCTATCAATTTGTGATGCTGAATGCAGGAGGGAGCGAATATGGGGAAGCAGAGCCAGGGACATCCTAGACTAGAATGACTTCCTTGTGTGGCTACCATTTGATCAACTTCACTCCTATTCTAAATCCCTGCCTGTGACCTTTTGGTGACCTGGACTAGCCAATGGGGTGCTAGGGAAATCCTGGGCCATTCACAACTTTCTCACTAGTACCATTTTTTTCACTGCTCCTGCCTGTTAAAAATCCCTCGCTCTGTAATATTTTAGTACCCCTGAACCTCTCTCCCTAGTTTACAGACTGTAAACACAGACAGGGAAATGTGACAGATAATTTCACTTTTACAGTTGAGAACCAGAAGCTGACTCAACTGTTCTCAGAACAATTAAATATTTTTGACCTCTCATCAAGATAAACCTTGCTGTCCTAGCTGACCTCCACGGTCACCTTTCCTCCATGCAGGCGTGAGGTGACATACTTTCTCCTTCGTTCCTGCCTAGTTTTTGTGGTTGCTTTTTTGGCTAGGGTATCTCACAGTAAGTGAGGGCAGGGCAAGGACCAGTGGCTACAGAGGAGACACTGAGCATGCTCAGCACATGCGATCTCTGCAGCTTCTACACCCCGTTTCCTGATTTTCCTCAATAAATAAAAAATGCTACCCACTACCCCCGCCCCCATATTTTGTAGCACGATGTGGTTGTACTACGTTCCCCTGCGTAAGACCCTTCCAGTCTCCCGCTCCTGCTTTGAATGAGCCCGAGTAGTCGATGTCAGCAACTGAGGGCAAGATAAGGGCAGGTGGCTTCACCAGCTGCTACTGGGCATGCTAGGAGGGATCGCGCCTGCTCAGAAGAATAGAGCATGCGCAGGAGGAGGAGGAGGAGGAGGAAACTCAGGTCTCGTGAGTGGTAGTTTCTCATGCTATAGCGGGAGCGGGAAGCGGCTACAGCAGCAGCAGGGGCCCAGGCGTCCATGTGGGTGCGGAGGAGCCGGTGAGGCCGCGTGTGCGGCGCGGGGCTGGGGGGGAAGATGCTGTTGTCGCTGGTGCTGCACACCTACTCCATGCGCTACGTCCTGCCTGCTGCCTTCATGATGGGCACCGCCCCCACCTATGTGCTGGCCTGGGCAGCCTGGCGCCTGCTCTCCGCCCTGCTGCCCGCCCGTTTCTACCAGGAGGTGGATGACCGGCTCTACACCATCTATCAGAGCATGGTGCTCTTCTTCTTCGAGAACTACACCGGCGTGCAGGTGACCCCGGCGCACCCCGCCCAGCACCTCAGCCCCGGGGCAGCTGGGCACAGGGGGGAAAGGAGGGCACCCGTTTCAGACAATTGTAGGGGTCGTTTTCAGCTCGATGTTAAGGAGGGGGGTGGGGGTCCCCAAACATGCTTTAGCTCAGACTGAGGGTTGAGACCCCAAAGCAAAGCGGTCTTTGCCTTCCCCCAGCTTCTCTTGGCTGCCTGTGCCAGCGGCTCGCAAACTTTTCTGAAGTGCCACTCACCCTCTTCTGCTTGTCTAGAGTTGTTGAAGCCCCTGCCCCCACCACATACACAGACATTTGGCTCTTCTTCCTCACCGCCTTCTCAGGATCCTGTTTCCCCCATCCCCGCCCTTTGATTCTCTCCCCAGTGTCACCTTGTTATTTTGGAGGTTCCCCCTAGCTCTATCAGTCACCACCTTGCACCTCTCCTCCCCAAATACCTTGTGCCCCCCCCTCACAGTGCCAGCACTGTGAGGGGGGCACAAGGTATTTGGGGAGGAGAGGTGCACCCTTCGTGAGAACCATTAGGCAGATGCTGAATTACTGGCCCAAGCAGTCTCACTGAAGTCGGTGTATAGGAAAAAGTCAAAGCTTTTACTTCTTCAACCTCTTTGATATTTCTTCTTGTTCTTGTCTTAATTCTGTGTCTGAGGAGGCTGTTGAGTGCCATTTACCACTTTCGGCCTCCCCAGTCCCTCAAAGGGCCTGACCTTGGCAGGGCCTGAAGTCAATGTTTAAAACGTCTGTTTTGTTTCTACTTATGCAGGTGTTGTCCTCTACATCTCCATTTGTTCTGTTAGTAATATGCTTTTTCATTCTCTTGTTCATAGTTCTAAAGTAGGGGTGAGGAACCGCAGCCCATAGGTAGTTATTTGGCCCCTCTCTAGCACTTGGCTCTAGAATCCTGCATACAGTCTTTATCCTCGGGCACTGAGACTGAGTTCTGGGAACGTGAGCGGCGACGCGGGCCTGCACACAAGGTTTGAGAACAGATCCATAGCGCACATCCATGAGCTGAGCTTTCTCTTCATGAGCACACCTTTTAAGGCCCTCCTCCTTCAGAGTTTGTAGTGATTCTCAAAGTGGCCCCTTGGAAGGGACAGGTTCCTCACCGCTGTTCTGAAACATTTTACAAAGGAAAGCAAGTGGTATTGTGCTCATTTTTAAACGGAAAGCAAAACAAGCATAGATGAGTGACTTGCCCAGGTTCGTCCTAGGATGACCTCAGTGACAGCGCTAGAGAAAAGAGCTCTCGACTCCCAGTCCACAAGCTCAGTCATGCTGCTGCCTTTGCACACTCGCAGCACTAGAGGTTCAGTAAATATTTAAATAATACTTCCATGGGTAAGCCAATTAGGCCTTGTGTAGTTACTAGGTGCTGTTACTTACTACTAGCCAAAGGAAAGCTGAATGGCCTTACTTCAGTGCTTAGTGGATTTAACAGCCCTGAGTTGTTTTTTCATGCTTGACTCTTGTTTCATAATTGGACTTTGTTCACTATTCCATTACCTCCTAATACAAAACTGGCCAAGCACAAAAGCCACGTTATTACTCGCACTTCTTGTTTATATTGTTAATAATACTTGAAATAGGACTCAACTTCTTAGAACTGTATGCTAATTTTTGTTTATCTAAATTTCTTATGTTACCTAAGTTTCTTGCTATTTTTTGGGCCAACTGCAGTTAATAGGAGGATGCTTCAAAAACAAGATCTGAGCCTAGCAAAAAATTAAAAAAAACTTTTTGGTAAATTGCAGTCTTCTGTTGAACACATCTGTACTCTAGTGATAAAATTTTACAGTTTTTCAAGTGGCTCTGTCCACTCCAAATGGAATGGATGTGGATGTAGGTATGTGTTCTGGAAACCCTCTTTAGAGCAGTAGTCCACTGGAATATCTTTAACTTTCTCCTCTGGGCTCAAGACTTAGCATGTGTGCTGAAGCAAGGCTGTATGAGTGAGCAGAGCTGCTCTCCTACTTAGGTTCATACCAGCTGACTGCAGTGCTAGTCAGGTAAAGATGAAAAGTACTCTTGAGGGTGCATTGACATGAGGGAGACAACTGTTGTGCCTTATCCTATTTCATATGTTGCTTCCCTATTTGTAGACTTTACTATGGGTATTGCCACAGCTGCTGCTAGCAATCCCATAATACTGCATGTGCTGGCTTTTGTGTGGTGCATTGTGGGACATTTGTTGTCCATGATGTGGTCTAACTGGGGAAGAGAGACTTCGCGCTATATGAAAAATGTGCAGGAGGGAATTGGCACCATTGTTAAACCTTGGTTTGAGCCCTACCACTTGTGGAACACTTCTGTTAACAAATTGGTAATGGACCATCCTGCAACCTAATATTCATGTGGCTAAAAAATGAGGGGAAAACAGATTCTGCTGTGTTTGTGGGATTTTGTCTCATGAGAAAGCATCCTGAGAAATTGAAACTTAGCTGTAGTTACCATTTTTACCTTGCAGTTACCTTGACTTTGTAGTTGCAGTAGTTATTGTACTTTCTTTTATTTTTTTTATTTTTTAAAAAAAATAAACAAACCTACTTCATGGTTCTTTCTCATTGTGAGGACTTGGCCCCTTGGATGATGCTTCCTAGAATGGCTCAGGCTCCCAAGTGAGGGGTTTCAATAAGTGCTTCCCGTTTGTATTTGCAGCTACAGACACACTCTGTGCCCCTCAAGAGGTCCATTGTAAGCTGTAGCTTACAAGGAAGTGAGGAACCTACTGTTACCATTTAGCATTTCTACAGCACTACTAACTGTACACAGCGCTGCCTCAGGCCTGGGGGGCGGTCAAATACAGCCGACAGCTAGTTCTTATCTGGTCCCTTTCCAGCTCCTAGATCTGGCCGCTGGATCCAGTTCCTTCCCGCGAGCGCTGACAGACTGAACTCAGTGGAAGGAAGCAGAGACGAGGGCATGCATTCAAGAATAGGTGATGAATCTATGGCATGGGACCCTCCTCTTCCTAAACACACCCCTTAAGTATTCCAACTTCTATGCAGCAGTTGGCGCTTGTATTAATTTTCAAAGTGCCCCCTGGCATGGAAAAGGTTCCCTACCCCTGCTTTGAGCTCTCATCTACTATGATAAGCTGCAAGCAACTAAAAATATACTCCCAAACAGCAAGCTAGAAATGTTTAATGATAGCCACCAAAATTAATGCACACATCTGAAAACCAAGTCTCCTTGTCAGGACCTCCAGCAGTTCATTGGAGAGATGGAAATCAAACCTAGATTTGATTCCCTGTTCTGTGGTTTAGCCACAAGAATAGCAATCATAAAAGGCTTTTGAGAAGATAACAGGACTGTATAGTTCATGTGCATATTTTGTATACACAGTTATCCCTGTGGTATCTTCTTTCACTTATTACTGTCCTTCCCATGGATAAAAAAGTTCTGTTTGTTAGAGCTGAGCCCCTCAGGAGTGATGAATAGATGGGTCAAATCTTAAGGGGACATAATTCAAGCTTGTATGATGGTAACCTCTAATAGAATGGTAACCTCTAATAGAACAAGTACAAAAGTTCAGGTATCTTCCTAATAAGGTATTGTGGGGTGGACACTGATCATTGGGGAAACACCTGCCTATTGGATGGGAGTATCTAATACTAATGTAAACAAGGAGAGTGAACACCAAGCAAGGGAATAAAAAGAGCAATAATAGAACTGCTTTGTCTATGCTAAGACTTTATTTCTCACTGTTACTCGAATACCATTGCATCTACACTAGTGATGGTAATGGGAAACACCACTGGATCATCCCTAACCCTGCTCAGAGGGGTAGCAATGGATGATTTAAGACAAAGACTGACAGATGATTTAAAGCAAAATGTAGGCAGAGTCAAAAGAGAGCAGAAACAAGAGAGACCCAAAAGCTACCAAGGGAAAATAGCCAATGGTGTTAGTGGGTGGGTTAAAACTAGTGAGGTGGAAAATAAAGGGAAACCTACTGAAAGACAAAGAGATGGGAAACGCTTGATACTAGCACAGCCTTTGGAGAGGCATAGAGAAGAAAGCTGCTGGCTTGTTGTACTGAAATGTAGTAAAACTTATGAACTTTTCTTTAAAACATCTTCCAGGTTTCTTAATTTGTAGAGGAAGGAGTCAATAACATTATCTTGGGGCTAACACAATCACTGCTTAATAAAGTTAAGAGGGCAGGTATTATTGTGGCATGTGTTTCTTTAAAATCTTAAACCCCCAATACTCAAAATAAAGCCTACACTAATCTGAAATGGAACTACAGACACATGTTGGAGCAATACAGTAAAACCTTTAGTACCCAAACCTCTCTAACCTGGATCCTTCCTTATTGTGGCTGTGCGTTGTACCCTGCTACTTTTGTGGGGGACCTAAATCATGTCATTTTTGGAAGGGCTGGATCTGCCAATCCACCACTTCTCTCTATAGCTGCTCCTGCTCTCAACAGCTTTGGCATTCTTCACCCCTGGCTGGGGGCTTTCATAAAGGACACAGATAGATCCATCTTCTCCTATACGATAAGACACCTCGAAGGGGTCAACCCAAAGAGTTAATTCACTGGGTAAGAGCTCGAAAAGTCTCTCGTGGCTAAGCCCGATCATGCCTGCTGCTCTTCCTAGCAAGGGGTCCTTCTTGTGGTTGATCCTAATGCGTCGGTACCCTGAGCCCTTGGAGGGTATCGGGGGAATCAGTGGTGCTTATAATGGTCTCTCAGTGCCTCCTGCAGGCACTCGCTGAAGCAGCGCAGGTGGTTGTCGCCGATGCCACCGGGTGTCTTCAGGAGGTGGGCGATGAAGCCCGCGGCCGTGGAGATCTCCGTCTTCATGGCCCTGCTTTCCGACTCCCCTTTTTGCTGGCGGCGCAGGGCTCGGCCGGCCTCAGCGCCTGCGGGGAATGGTTCTGCGCGCAGCCGGCCTTGCCGCCCACCACCCCGCTCTGCCAGGGCTACCAGGACCTAAATCGCTAACCGGCTCTTCAGTACAAACCCAAATCATCTTGTATCCAGACACCTCTGTAATTAGAACCCAATGTATGGCCCCCCCCCAAATGCTTGGATAGTGGGGAAGGAGGCATTCTACCATATTATATACAACTGAATAACACTTTTCTTAAGTGCTTTAATATTTTCAGAGTCTGCTCAGTAGGCAAGTTGTTTGGTGGTGGACTGGCTAATAGAAACGATGTTGCTTGCGAATTTACAAAAACCCTAAAACTCTAGTTCTCAAACACAAGTGTATTGCCATTTGCTTCAGGGCAATTATACCGACACTTAAGTACTTTGCTGAATTAGGGCCATAAGTATTTTTCTTGAGGTCGTACATAATCGATAGCAGAATGGGGTGGGAGGGAGAATCTTAAGGCTGTAACTGTTCCAGGATAGTTTAGATCTTGTATCTGTAGAGGTAACACACTGGATCTATTCTACCGAGAGACCCGTCATCAACAACTGTTTATGTGGCTAGTTCTAAGGTTCTGGCATGGATAAATGTTTCTGTTAACATGAATGGAAAAATTTTCAGTACCAAAGATTGTGTGCTTGAGACCCATATGTAGATTCTTTTTCCTATCAAGATGACATTGAATTTTTTCAGGAGTATAAGGGTAGAAAGTGTCAATATAATTACAGCAGTTAGCTCACGTAGTTCTAATCACAAACAAGTGGCTCTTGCATCATCAAGAGGATGTTTAGTGAACTGGAAGAGCAGAATCCTTATGTAAGAGATGGCTCCTCTTGTTGATCCCACTGCGAGCTTCATAACCAGTGTAATTCATTTGATCTTGCTATAAAATTCTCAAAATATAGCTGCGTTTTAGCTGATTCATGGACTACGTTGTGAATTGCATGATTTCATTTGACCTACATTTAGAGCTATACATTAGGTGCTGACAATATCCATGAACAGTAACAATGAAAATGTGTAAATGTAGATAAGTGGGACATGGATGATAACTCTTCTGTTCTTTCTGTAAGATCATTGTGTTCTCAAGATACGCTTATTTTTCCTTGACGCTTCTGAGCTACGCAAGCGTTACAGTATTATCTTTATGCTGGAAAGTTGTACACAAGATTTTTAATTATGAGCTTGGTTTTAGAATGAATAGGAGGTGTTTGACAACAAGCAATAATGATGATTCAGCTTTACTCAAATGATTACAACTCCACTCCCTTCAAAAGTTTACGCTAGGTTATGGATTTAGCCTGAAGTTTGAAGATTTAAACATCTCTTTGGGTGTAGTATCCTCTTTTAGCATGTTTAACATTTTATCACTTTTACATTCTAGAAGTATATTTTTCCTATGTTTCAGGGATGTTGGAGCCATTATGGTTTTATTTCAAGGTATGCTTGTGAAAACTAAAACAATGAAGTGTGCCCATGATTAGGAAACTTGAATGTCTCAAATAACTAGTAATGGTATGTAATGAGGCCTTTCACCTCTAGGTCACCACTTAGACTCCTGTCCAAATTGCTGCTAGTGTAGCAAAACTAATGCTTTTGTGTTTGTGTACGTGGTTTAGAGCCAATTGTAATATCCTCTAATTATCTTCGATATTTGTGTTCACAGGCAGTATGGAAATATTTAAATTATCATTAGCTTCAGTGATCATTTCAAACTTGCATGGTTTTAAAATCTTTGAACAGACTGCGTGAGATTTTTTTTTTGTCCAGTGCACAAGAGTCCTTGCGCTGTCATACACATACAGCCCTCACCACCTGTCCCCCTGCCTTCCAGAGTAAGGGGTGTTTTTGCTATTAACGTCTCTTGACTTGTGGGTCAAAATTAAAGAAGCATCTTCTCGCACTGTGCTGAGGCTTACTAGGCGCGCTGTGTGTGTGTGTGTGTATATATATATAATCACCCTTGTGTGTATTTAGTTTTGTCTTGATTTACACTGAGGTCTTTGAGGGTATACAGTTCAAATGATCATTTTATATAACAGTTTTTGTACACAACTATGTACATTATAAATACTTGATCCATGTTTGATCTTGACTTATAAAAGATCAAGTAAACCTCATTTGGGAGATACCTTTTGTGTGTGAGTTTTTGATATGAAGATATTGATAAAAATAACAGTAACGTAGGAGGCTATGGCAGGGGAGAAGAGAGAATGGTGTGTCCAACAGTGGGAGGAAAAGGAAAGTGGGCTAGAGGAAGTCCAGGCACATTAATAAGATCTATCAGACATCGCCAGGAAAGCATCCTGAATTTCTGAGAACTCTTCTTGGGAATATCTGTCATACATCATCCTTTCCATGGTTCTAAATTCACCATGGGTGGGTGGTTTTAGACCTCACACTAGCTACGTGTTGAGGACAATCCTGAACATGGAACTGGTGTTTATGGAACATACGCATAACAGCTCATGATCCATGAGTTGTTTTGAAGAAGGCATACTGGTCCCAGGGAGTACCTGCCACTGTGCAGTGCTCTCTGGATCTCTGAGGGCAGTAAGAGAAGTCGTGGTGGGGAGCAGACAGGAAGCTCCTTCCCCTCTGCTAGGTGCTGCTGCCAGGAAAAGTGTCAACGGGGAGGTCCCTGCTGTTTCGCTTGCCACTAATGCCAGGTGCTCCTGGGGGAGTTGCATGCAGCTGTTGGGAGGTCCTGTTAAGACCTCAAAACAGCTACATGCAACCCCATTGCTCGCAGTGGGCACGCTAATTCGCATGCCAGGGGAAAGCATAGCAGCAGAGTAGCTACTAAACATCTCGCATTTGGGATCGGTATTTAAACATCATAGTAACTACTTGCTTGTGAGTGGTTACCATGACATCTTAAAACACCCCCTGTCATTTTTCAGCTATTGGGCATTTTCCACTTTTCTGATATCGCTTTTTTGGCTACTATTGGAGCTGTGCTGATCCCAAGTTTTGTACCGATGTTAATTTCTGTTTAGTATCCATTAAGTTGAAGGATTGCATGCCTGGCCTGTAGTGTGTTTGTGATCAAAGAAATTCAATCTGTGATTAAGTTCTCTAAATTCTCGTTGGATACCAGCACACTCCCATAGCACATGGGCAGTGCAGCATAGCAAGACACTTTTAAAAAATGCTGCTTCCCTTGGCAGCACTGCAAAACTCTTATCTTAACTGCTTGTACAAGACTCTCCATCAGTAGGCGTGAACATCGGTATGGATGCTGTAGGAGCAAAAAAACTCTCCATTAGAGCATGCTTTCCAGTACATATTCTTTATGAATGAAATCACTTTCAACCCTGTTTTGCAATATCTAAAGTGGGGGGAAAGAAACCTGGTGTGTGTAAGAGAGGAACATTTTTTCCACTGGTGGTGGCTGTGCCCAAGGGTTTGACTTTTTTGGCTAGGACTGATTTAAGGCAGTAGCACAAATCATGGGATGTACTGGACCCTATCATCCGCCTGTTTTAATATCCCTACAAAGGGGACAAATTCTGCCAGAAAGAGGAATTGATCTGTTTTACTTTGGGGTATTGGATTTTGTATAGCCATAGGTGGAAGGAAGTCTCTCTCACCTACCACTCTAAAACAGGGGCATGCAAAAATCTGGAAAATCCTGGTGATGGAGAAATTGTCTCATCAAGTCAGACCATTTGTGGGTAGATAAAAGTGAGAGAATTACTTAGCAGCTTCCCACTAAGTAGAAGCGGAAAGCATACTTTATGAGGTATGCAGAGGAAAGGGATTCTCCAGCAAGGAAGCCCAATGTTTTGGCACAATTTTTTTAATATTACAAGGAACCAGCATAAGCATCTTTGTTGGATTCCACGAGTATATGTATATAAATGAGGAATATTCTGTATACGTGCCACGGTTTTTTTTGTAAATTGTTGTGGAGTATCAGAATGATTGGCTGTGATGTTGATGATGCTTTAATGAAGTTTTTGTATGTTAAAAAAAGATGTAGTGTCTAAATGTCATTAGTTAACATGTTTTCTGACACTAATAAACTTAGAACATACTGTTGATAAGGACAGCTGCTTTCAAAATACTAGCTGGTGGAGCTAAAGTATCAAAGTGAAAAAGTTTCCCAGAACTCTTTCCATACTTTGTGCTTTATTTAATACAGCCTGATACTACTTTAAGCATGACCTGTTTTTGCCAAACTAAATATCAGGTCACATTTGGAAACCAACACCATGCTTTGTCCCTGTATAGATGTGGCCTTTGAGGAGAACGCTGATAGAAAAAGTAGTGAGTTGATATCAGACCTGTTGCACAGTTACGTTCTTCTCAGTCTTGTCTATACTAAACGCTATTATCTTCTCTCCCCCCACCCCCTTTTCCCACTATGGCTGGAAATAGTGAATGCTCAGTAATGTCTACATTGCTTTTCTTCCAGTGGACACAACCATATCTATATTGCCCTTCTTCCCCTAAAACATGCACTTCCCAGGGGTGTTGACCTCAAATGTTCAAGATCACAACTTTAAAAAAAAAAAAACCCCAACAACAAACCAAATTGAGTTTCACATTTGTTTTAGGTTTGGGGCCCCATGAGTACCCTACAGTCACATTTCGAAACTTTATTCTTCATCTATGACACTGACAACTACATGTCCGCCCAAGTGAAAGCTGAGGTTTTTACACCTTCAGCAACTGGGGCTTTCACAAAATAGCTCAATCTCAGTAGTTTGCAACTTGAACTTTTTCCTAGTCATTTTGGAAGCCTGTGACGATAAGCGAACAAACATGGGAATGAGCACAGCGCAGTTCTTCAACATCATGTTCAGCCTGATTTGTTTTGCAAGTGGCAGCAGGTCTTCTAGCTCTCGGTGACTTCAGTTGGAGTTGTTGGTGCATAGTACTTTTCAGAATCAAGCTTCCATTGCCGTAGGCAATGCTAATCTAAACACACATAAAACCAACCCGTTCTTGACAAGGCAAACATCTGTCTAGACAACGAAGGCCTAAATTGCATTGTTTTTCTAATTGCTGAACTGCAAGACTGAACCAGAAATTTAAAATTTTGTCAATTGTATCAGGTATGAAAGTAAATAATGGGATTTAAACAAAGACTTGTAGTTTTGTTTTTGTTTTTTTGTTTTTAAGCCTTGACACACAAATTATTCTGCCACTTATACAATAGTTCATAAAAGCACAAATAAAGCTAATTGCAGGAGGGGTTTTTTTCTTTGATCGTTGATGCCTCAAAGATGCCTCATCCCCCTTCTGATAGAATCGTGATAGAATCCTGTATGAATAGGTGGACAGGTCACTGACATATCTCTTCTAATATAGTTTTTAGGCTTGAGGTGGGGAACCTTTCCCCTTCCTGGTGCCTCTTCGAAAAATTAGTACTAGCTTCGAGGTTCACACACAAGTTGGAAGTGGCATGTTTAAATGGTGTGTTCAGGAAGAGGAGGGTTCAGATCAAGGAAAGGGTTCTTGTGGTTAAATATATTTCTTCCACATGAGCATCTGGTAAATGATTTATTTCTGACTAGGAAATACCTTAAAACCAGGAGCATTTCCATTGATAGGATGGTTTTATTATGAGAGAGCCACACAGTACTCAAGAGGGTACTCCCTAAAACAGGAACATCCGACTTTCTCCCCTAATTTTGTGCCACTGGGAAAAAGGAGATGTTTGACCTACTCCAAATATAAACCCGACATTGAAAGGCATGTAATACAGGGGATGACCTCAGAGAACTCTAGGGATCATCCCATCCCAAAATTACAGATTGGTGAGAACCCAGGGCAAGGAAAGGGAGAACATAAGAATGGGTCTCCTGGGAAAAGCAGTAAGATATCTGACCACGCTAGGATGTGTCGCAGAGGAGAGCAAGGATCTGGGAATTTTATGGATTTCGCAGATGGCTGTCAATCCCTGCTGAATCCCGCTAGTAAGCAGTTAGTGATATTGGAGGGTATCACCACAGGAATCAAAGGGAAATTGAATGCTGATATGGGAAGGCAGAATCTAGCCACTGAAATCTGCTTTTTCCTTCTGAATGACACATTTGGGTCTTCTGCAGTTTGCAGATGACGTTGTTTTGCTGTCCCAAACGGAGGTGGGCATTAAAAGAGCACTTGGGAAGTTACACCAATATTGTAGGAGGAATGGCCTTGAGTTAAATTGTCTCAAGACCAAGTTATTGGTGTCAGGAAGGAGAAATTTACCTACAAGCTGGAATTTGAGCCCAGGTACGGTTGCCCTGGTGAATACCTTTAACTAACCTGGGGGTGACTTTTCATGCTAGAGGCACATGGAGCTCACACCTCCAGGCCAGGACCAACGTAGCCATGAAGGCCATGCGAGCCCTTGTGAAGGCTAGTAACATCTCACGCGCAGTGCTGGTTTCAGCATTCTTAAAGTCTACATGGCCAAGATTCCTCCTATGTTGTTATCTGGGATGGAGTTGGTACCATTTCCTGATGTGTCTGCCCTGTAAAGGCATTTCTGAGGAAATTACTACAGGTAGGGCCCAGTGTCCCTGGGGACATACTTAGGGCAGAGACAGGTGTCCTCTCGATTTCAGCCCAAGCAAAAAGACCTTCATAAGGTACTGACTACCATTGCTCACTCGGTATGATGGAGCGCTCACATTGAAATGCCTTTGTGAAGAACTTCAATATCCGGGTTTGAGAGGTTTTCCTTGGATCCAATATTTAGGGCGCCTACTCAGGAACCTAGGTTTTTCATTCGAATATTTCAATGGAAAGCCAGTCTCGAGTATTGTATCCGAATATTACAGCAGGATCCAGCATATAGCAAAGCAAGAGGATATGACGGCTATAAAGTCTTGGAGGGTAGCGCCGTGTTTGGCTCAGTTCAAATTCGCTCTTTCTTGGGAACTATATTTTGACATCTTGCCAAATTGCAAATTACGTAGAGCATATACCCGCCTTAGATTCCAGCTGGTTGAGACGGCAGTTGTTCAGGGTAGATATAAGCATATCCCGTACAACTCTAGATTATGCTCATGCTATATAGGGGAAGTCGAGTCTACCGAGCATTTTCTTTTGAGATGCCCGTACTATACTGCCTTTCAATCAGTATGGCTTGTCCCCTTGCAGCCGGAAGGGATTTCCTGGATATCAAGGGGTGTTACCTTTTCCTTCTCTCCTCATTTCAGAAGGAGACGATCGAGGCTTTGGCATCTTATACTCTTTTGGCCTTGAAGAAGAGAGATAGCATTTGCACAAAAATGGAGGGGAGGGAGAAGGATACCAATGCACTCTGTCATCTTAAGGGGTATATCGGTAAAGACCTCTGGAATTCAGCATGGTCTTATGGTTAGGCCATTGCTGACTGGGCCATAGGTTGCTGTTAACATTTATCCAACTTGCTATGCCAACTAACTTACTGTAATCTTTAAGTATTGGAAGCCTGCAATGCTACCAGAGCCTATATGTGATGACTGTTTTATCTTATACCTTTATAAGGCAAAATGTTTTGTTGTATTTGTTGAATTGTCTCCTGTATGTCTTATGTCTACGTTATGTTTGTCATGTTTATGGCCATGGCGGAAGCCCGTGCCAAATAAATATTTGCTTTGACATAGGAGTAAAAGATAATGTATTGGTCTCCAACAAATTTAAAAATCTATCCCCCATAGATCAAGACATTATGTTACATAGATTAGACCAAGTTAGAAGCGGTTTGCAAGCTGGTGAAATTGATTATAAAGCCCCAGAATTGACATGCACATCTACCCCTTATAAGTCTATCCATAACCTAGAAATCCTTACAGCAGCTCGCTATTTAGATCCTGCAGAAATAGGTAGCCCTGTCAGAGGGCATATCACTTTAGACGTTCATCATGAAGGTCAGTGCAACATTGGGGCAAGACAGGATAGCCTCCATCTACAGGATGGTAAAGTAGGAACAAATGTGGCTATTTTACAGCTTAGCCAACTCCAGATAGAGGCAGGATACGTTTCTGCCTGACATGAAACTGTTATTGATCACCCTTATGTGGTGCAATTGGGTGATCACTTCAGGAAAAGGCACCAGCAAACTAAGGCTGGAAGCTACACAGTTAAGGAAATGGTTCCTGGTTGCATTTAGCTTCCTGGAATATTGCAGGACTTAAACTAAGTTAATAGATAAATAATGGGCAAAGTTTCTAGGTAAGTTTGATATTGTATGTCTACAAGAGACTTGCATAAAAGATGGGGAACCTTTAAGTTTGGAGAACTTTAAGATAATATTACAAGGGGGCCGGAAAATTGGAAAAAAGGGCCATATATCTGGCGGGTTAGTGACTCTCATTTCTGACCATTGGGCACATTTATATCCTCCCCTTCCAGTTAGAAGAGCTGAGTTCCAGGTAGGGTATTTTCAGCTTCCTAACCAAGATCAATATATCTTTAACATTTATATCCCAGCCTCATCCTCAATATATTTGGTCTGCTCTAAAAAATGAGGTAAGCCTACTAGGTGAGCAATTTCTACGAGCCTGCGTTATTTTGGCAGGGGATTGGAACGCTCGAATAGGGGACTTCAATGAAGACTACTCAACGGAGCCCTCGTGTGGTCTCCCGAGGCCTCCGGCAAGACACTCTAAGGACAAAGATATTAATTATTTGGGACGTTGTTTGATTTCCTTAATCTATAAACTAGATTTGACAGTGCTGAACGGTAGAGTTTTGGAGGACCTAGAAGGAGAGTACACTTTTGTAGGCCCACAGGGAAGGAGCACAGTAGATTACATACTCGCTGACTGTCTCTCTTGGGAGAGATTTAGCAAACTCATACTTGAAGCCAGGTCAGAAAGTGACCATTCCATTTTGGAAGTGCAGATTAGTATTCCAAGACTTTCTGCAGATAGCCTATATACAAAGTCAGACACTGGGAAGTTTCAAAGGCTAATTAAATGGCCTTTTATTCTGCTGATGTCTAAACTTTAATTACCTATGTAATACTAAGGACCTTAAAGATCTGAGAACAACAGTACTTGACAGCCAAACTACAGAAAGTCTTCCTAAAATTTATATGCATTATGGGTTACTTTAAAGAAAATTTCCCTTTAACCTCCAAGTAATCGTATCGCAAGGAAAAGAGCCCCTGGTATGACAAGGAATTTATTTATATATTTATTTATTGAATTTATACCCCGCCCCTCCTGAATACAGCTCAGAATGTAGTATAGCGAAAAGACAGCTAATTAATTTTTAAAAGATCTGGATAAAGGAGTTGACTCTTCCCTTACAGGAACAATACTTACACTTTAGGAACTATTACAAACATTTGACAAGGAATAAAAGAGCCGTCTACTATAACACAAAATGGGCTAATATGATCGTGGCACTGAAGACGGGGAATATGAGTAGTTTCTGGGAAATTTTGAATAATAAGACCAACTCAAACTGTTACAAATGCTATAATCCCAAATAGCACTTGGGGGAAAAAAATTTTTGGATCTTTGTATAAAGAGCAACAGCCAGGAGGGCTGGATGTAGGCCCAGAGGCCAAAAGACAAGAACTTATATTTGTTCCGGTTCTTGGATTTTCTGAAAGAGAAATAGAGGAGCAAATTTTGACTCTGATGTTGAATAAATTTATTTATTTTGTTATATTTATATGCTGCCCCAGGACCTGGTTTTATTATTGCGGAAGTTCTCCAGGCCACACCTAGGTGGTGGTCCTGTATTCTTTACAAGTTATTTAGGTCCATAAATGAAACCTGTAAGGTCCCAGAACCATGGGGCAGAAGTTGGATAGTGCCAATTTATAGGAAAGGCGACAGTATGGACCCCACCTGCTATAGACCAATTAGCCTCCTTTCAAATATCAGTAAACTTTATGGCAAGTTACTGTTTCAACGATTACAGAAATGGATAGATGATGATAAGTTAATTCCCATGGAGCAATTTGGGTTCAGATGTAGAGCAGTCCGTTGAGTGCCTATCTTGAAACACATAATATTCAAATACATCAAGATAAGAAAAGGGAAAATATTGCAGAATCAGCCAATCCTTGCAGTGCCGGGCTGAAATTGCAGTGACACTGCAATAGGGGCTGTCTGCAGGATCTTTAAATCCCGGCTCAGGCATAAACTTGTCACCTGACCCCAAACTAAAACTGCTGCGGCAGCTGCCGTCTGTCCAGGAGGTGTGACCATGACCCGAGGGTAAATAGGCCCCTGGGATTTGAATTGTGGGTGGGTGGGGTCTGAAGGCCCTATGCTTGGGTGAGGAAGGTCTGGGGTTTTAATGAGGTGGGAATTCTGGGGTGCTGAAATTCCAGAGGATTTGAGTTGTGTTTGATTAGCAAAGTTGTGATTCTATGTCAAACCTGTTGCAAATTTGCTTCCCAGCATGCATAGTTATGCAAATCAAGTTAATTATGCAAATTAATGCTCACGGTGACTTTGCAGAATTTGGCTTCACTGGTTGCAGAATTTAAGATTTTTTGGTGCAGTGAACTCGAGTCCCTGGCCTTAGGTGGGAAACATCTGAGATCTAGCTGGGCAATCAAAGGGAAGACTTTGGCAGTAGCAAAATCTTTTACTTACCTAGGAGTTACATACTCCAATAGAGGCTCATGGTCTATGCACATTAAAAGCAGAGCAACTAAGGCAGCGAGGTCTGCATGTTGCATTCTGTCGGCCATGAATTTGTCAAAGAATGTCCCAATCGCTCTCTTTCTGCAAACTTTTCAGTTGAAGGTCCACTCTTTGGCAGCTTTTGGACTGGAAATTATTCCCTTCCCTAATGTCATGGATCTTGAAAGAGTACAGAGCCAATTTCTCCGCTGACTGCTTATGGTGGGGAATAATGTGCCTGGAGCAGTTGTTCGAGCAGAGACAGGCTTACTCTCCATAGAATGCCTTGGGAAAATGGCCTTAGTTAGCTATCGGCTAAGGCTACTGGCTCAACATGAGGTTTTATCTATGTACTGCCTCATGGAGGAATTTGAACACACAGGAGTCAGAGTATACCCTTGGATTAATTATCTTGCATTCCTCTTAAAGAATATGGGCCTCTCCTTTATGCACTTGTTTGGGAAGACTGTTGGTGGTGGTAAGGGAGAGATCTATTCCAGATAAAGAGTATAGCCAAGCAGGAAGATCCGGCGGTAGTTCGTAATTGGAGGCTAGCACCACGGCTGAGTGCAGTTAAGTGTACTGTATCTTTTGAACATTACCTTGATAAATTGCCTAACAAAGCTCTACGTAAATCCTACACTTTACTAAGATTCCAGCTCATTCATACAGCGGTTGTAGAAGGCAGATATACAGGTACCAGCTGTGAGTTGCGTTGTTGCACTTGCAGTCTGGATGAGACTGAGACTGTAGAACACTCTGTATTAAGATGCCCATACTATCAAAGTTTGAGGTCTACATGGCTATATCCCTTGATAAGAGAACAGGAAAATCAAGATTGGGCGGACACCCTCGGGTTCTTGCTTAATCTGTTATCCAGGGAGGAGATTTTTGCAATAGCATCATTTGTTTGGCTGGCAAGGGAGAAAAGATTGGAAATTAAGGCGGGCTAAAAGATTTTGGTAAGCACTGGGTATTTAATGATGTCTATCGCAGTTTGTCTTTTGTAAATGCCTCTGGGCTTGTCAAACTAGATTTGATATTAGTAAAATTAATCTTATCATTGTCAGCTCATGAGATTAATAGATGTTTATCTCATCATATGGTGATAATTTACTCTCAATGATTTTGTACTTATTATTATCATGGCTGTATTTTATTTTAATGATCTACTCTACTGTACTGTATTGTACTTATTATTACTATTACCTATGTTGGCTGTGGCGAAAGCCTGAGTTGTAATAAAGTATTCATTCATCAAGGATTGACCTCCTACCCTTGCGTGCATGCCCTGATCTCTGCTCCCGTTTCCTGAGCTCTGTCTTTCAATGCTTGGGGGTAAGGAGTGGATCCAGGGGCCAGATCCAGGAACTGAAAGGGGGGCAAATAAAAACAAGCGGCATATTGCATGTGGCCCCTGGGTCTGCGGTTCTCCACCTCTGTTATAGGTCTTTAACTTCCTATGAGATAAACTTTGAAGTAACTGTCCTACGTTTAAGTTCTGAATATCTTTAGACAAGGAAATAAAGTTTATGCTTGAATGGGAAAACCCTTGTTGCTCCTAAATCCATCAGAGCTTCCTGCTTATAATGATTGAAAGAACATGATTTGATTCATATTGAATCAATTTAGGTTTAAACTAATACTCTTAATTAGGTAGGAACTTCTGATTTCATTACTTGGCTAATACTAAAGTTTATTCTTCTAGAAGTGTCATATGGCTCGGAGCTAGATACTGATGCTAAATATTCAATAGTTTCCTCTTACTCTGGTGAAAACGTCTTAAGTATACAAGCCTAAGAGCTCACTCTTGTGTGCTTTGCAGTTCAGAATTAAATTTAAGGTCCTGTAAGAGTACCTCTCCAAATAAACCTTCTCAAAGTTGGTGCTTGTCCTAAGGTTCATGGTCTTGCTGGTAGGATACCAATTTTCTAATTGCTCATTAAGGGACAGTGTGTTTTCAGGGAGACAAATTCCTGTATTTGAGGCAATTGTTTTAAAGACGTTCCAAACTTTCCTTTGGTTGGTATTTTAAAAAGTCATTCCGAACTTATAGCACAGCTTAGGAGAGCTTGATTCCAGGGGGTTTTGCCATCTGAATTAAATGGCATGGAGAAACTAGCTCCAGATGGGAGGAGGTTACAAGTTTATTAAAATACCTGAAAGATGCTCATTCTCTTGGGAAGCTTTGTAGCTGGTTCAGCTGGAATTCTGAGCTTGCAAATTCTCACTTGATTTCTCCCCCCTCGCTTCACTTTCTGTATTAAGTAATGTACATTTAGACCTGCTTGATGGACTTTCTTACCTTCATGCTGTCAGTCATCTGATGTTCTAGGTATAGAAAGCAGTGTTTCAGTAGCGTGTTCTTGATATGTTTTAACATGGGGACAGTTTTGTGGTAGTGCCTAGGCGTTGAGTGCTTGCAGCGACTGTTCAATTCATCTCAAGCTAAAGTCAATTTACTTCTGCAAATAACTGTAGGATCAAGTCCTGAAGTACCATGAACTGTAGAACTTGCATTTTTCTGTTTCATTGCTTTTCAGTTGTTTTTCTCAGTGTTCACATTTTTAATAAAAGATTATGCTTTCAGTTGATGGAAGAAAGGAAGTGAAAGTAAAAAAAAAACCTTTGAATTTTTTCATTTTCAAAAAGTTTGCTCTCATAACCAGCTTCTGTTTGCTGTTCACAAAATGTAGGTTACAAAAGTGTTGAGACTTTTTGGATTGAAAATATGAAATACTCCTCCCCCTTCCAGTCTCGAATCATCAACTTCTCTGACAGCTCCATTTGGATGTCTCGCCATCTCAAGCTCATCGTGTCCAAGATTGATCACCCCTTTCTCTCTAAACCTTACTTTCTCTTCCCTCTTAGTTTTCATCAATTGTGTCATCATCAAGGCTGTCCTTTGGCAAGTAATTTGTGATTAATCTTTGATTCCTCCCTCTTCTTTGCTCTTCAGTTCCAGTCTGTTGCTAAGATCTGGTTTTTGTCTGCATTTTCTTGCAGCAATAGCTGCAACAGAGTTAAAGGAAGAAGCACTCTCCATTATACACAGGGGACTGCTGAAGCCCCAATTTTTGTGGAAACCACTTGAGCTACAGTTGTGAACTCATTCATGGCTTAGATTTGTGGGGACCATTTCATTTTTTTCATTTCATCTTTAACTTATACCCCGCACTCTCCCAACCAAAGCCGACTCGAGGCGGCTCACATAAATAATAAATACAATATTAGGGTTTTTATACCACGCAGGGGAAACCCAACACTAAATACATCCTAATACACAAGAAAACCCTACCCTCCCATTTAACATTTCAATAATATCTAACAATATGTCTTTACTAACCCATCCCGATACCCACTCTACCAGTATCAAACTATCCTTCCTTCCATCCCCTGCTGTCACCAGGGGTAGTCCTCCCTCTCTCACTGCGGGGAGAGGAAGGCCTCCTCACAACTTTCACCAGTAGAAGCCTCACATTGGGCAACCCCACCACCGACCCCTCCATCCCAACCTCCAGGCCTGACCGAAGGGCACGACCAAAGGGCAGGCCCCTTTGATCGTGCCCCTTCAAGCCATGCCCCCAACATGCACACCATTCTGTGTGCGAAATGTTAGGAAGATCCAGCCAGAGAAATCAAAAGTTATAACTGTTTAAAAGTTAATTGGTTGAGTCCTGATTTTGTTTTGAATCCTCAATATCCTCTCCTCCCTCCCCTCCCCCCCCCAAGTTGAGCGCTCAAATTTCACAGCCTTGGAGTGTGAGAACTAGATCAAGTGCTGGTGTAGTGTGGTGATGATTGGTGCAGCCAAAAGCAAGTTATTAAACATTAAAAAATTGGTTCTGCTGGCGCATACACAGTCGAGCAGCCGCTGACCACTATTTGTGTTTTTAGAAAAAACAGCATAAGGAAAGCTACGTAACTCTCTCATAACTTTTATCAGGAGCCAGCTCTGTTACAAAGACTTTAAGCTCTAGTCAGTTTCATGTCACTTACCTTCTTGCCTCAAAAGCCACCAGCAAGAGGGTAAAAGTTATCCCCAAAAGTTCAGCCATCGCTTCAGAACACCACCCCACCCAAACAAAATGCAGTGAACTCTTGAAACGTTTACTGTAAGAATAAATGAAATGGACCAGAAAGGGACAGCAAAGTTTCCTCCCCACCTTCCAACAAAAGCTGCATGACTTTCATTCATTTCGTGGGGAGGATTTTGAGCGATCCCTATCTTCCCCCCCCCCCCGATACATTGAACCCCCAGACTTCACAGCCTTGGAGTATGAGATGGCCACCAAGTGCCACTGTAACATGATAGTGCTTGGTGTAGCGAAAAGCGAGTTATTAAACATTGAAAAATCAGTTCTGCTGGCTGGCGCATGTACAGTGGAATGGAAAGCTGCATGATTTTCATTCCCTCCGTATGGAAGTTGTGTCTCTCTTACACCTACGTGGGGCTACCCTGAGTGCTGGTTCGGAAACTGCAGCTAGCGCAGAATGTGGCGGCCTGTCTCTTGACGGGGATGGGCCGACGCGAGCACATTACACCAGTGCTCCGCCCTCTGCACTGACTGCTGATCGTTTTCCAGACCCAATTCAAGGTGTTAGTGCTGACCTTTAAAGCCCTAAACAGCTTGGGCCCCACCTACCTGCAGGATCGCCTGCGGTTGACCGGGGGTGCCCTCCTCTGCCTACTATGAGGGCATTCTCTGTGACTGCGCCATGGCTGTGGAACTCCCTCCCGTCAGAGGTCTGTTTGATTACCGACCTCCCCTCTTTCTGTAGGCAGTGTAAGACCTGGCTGTTCCACTAGGCCTTTCCCGAGGGAGATGGGCAGATCTATTAAGAGAATGGTGTGGTCACTCCCTTTGAACTGCTTCCAGTAGGTTTTTATTATCTGTGATGCTGAAGAAAGGCAGATGTGTATTCTTCAAGGAAGGAACAGACTAAACGGATCTAAAGACAGTAGTGTTCAATGCAGCTCATGATGGCAACCCCACGAACATTTTTTCAAACTGCCTTAACTCTGTCCTTTACATGTATACTACTTTATACAATGAAATGTTGACCATGTCAGTGCAGACAACTTTATACAATCGGTTCTATACAATGCAATTCTGCGCAAGGACATTTAAAGCAGTTTGAAAAAATGTTCGTAGGTGACTTAATAATAATGTCCTATAAAGATATAAAATGATAAGTTTAGTTAGTGGTAAATAGTAAGAAGAGAAAGTATGTATGGTAATAAAGTACATATCTTCTCTGAATGCCCAGGCCTTTTGGGAGGGTGGGATGAGGGGTTTTATCTCCCCCCCCCCCCCCCCCCCCTAACTTATAACATTTATATATTGCTAGCCCTGTTTTAAATATTTTAAATTTTTTGTATTGTGTTTTAAATTGTTTTTATTGTATTTTATTGTTGTAAGCCGCCCCGGGCTGCATGGCAGGAGGGGCGGGATATAAATCTATTAAAATAAATAAATAAATTAAAAAATGCAGATGGTCAATTATGGAATATAGATAGAAAATCTGGAAATTTCCATACTTTTTGGCATTTAATTTTTATGTAGCTTTTTTCACTTGGAATTGTAATTTTCATGTCTCTTGGAGTTATGGGAAAATGTATTTTGTGAAATGGTTTTGAAAAGGAAAGTTCTTTGTTTTGGAAACGGTTCTGCAAAACACAACCTTTTAAGCTTTTTGTTTTAGATTAACATTACTAAAATCCTTTCCTTCCATACTACTTCCACTGCCAAATCCCTAATCCAGGATCTTGTCGTCTGTTGCCTTGACTACTGCAACCTCCTTTTTTACTATCCTTCCCTGCTCTACCCTTGACCCTTTTTGGTTCATTGTTCTGCTGCCAAGGTCGTCTGTCTCCCCCACCGCTTTGATTCTGTTCAACCCCTTTTCTTCATCCTACACATGCATCATCTACATAGTCAGCACAGAGTCCATACCTTTAACTTCAAATGCCCTACATTTGCTCCGTTCATATATTTCTACTGGCTATGCTACATGTCTGAGGAAGGACCCTGTGTGGCCGGAAAGCTTGCTTATTGGTCTAATAAAAGATATCATTTCAACCACTTTGTCTTTGTCATTTGGGACCAACACAGCGACCACACTATTTCCAACTTTCAAGGCTCTGCATAGTCTTGCTCCTCCCTACCTTTCTGCCTTTTGTTTCCTGCTGTGTTCCCGGAAGGGAACTTCACTCCCTCTTCTGCCCCCATCCTTGCCTGCCCCAGAATTTCCTGCTCCCTAAATTGACTCCAGTTCTTCTTCTTTGCTGCCCCCTATGCTTTGAATGCTCCCTGAACACGTTGTCTTTGTTTCCTGTTTTCCTACCTTCATATCTCTCCTAAAACCAATCTCCCTCCCTCAGACTTTCCTGCTCGCCAGCGTGACCTCTACTTGTATCTTTCAGGGTCCTTTCCACCCCCCTGTACCTAAACTAAGCACATTCACCTGCGACGTCTCAAATTCATGACTGTATTCCTGTGTCTCCCTAGGTTACTCACTCCCTTGTCTAGCCTAGTTTGTAAGTCCCTTGTGATAGGGACGTGTCCCTAACTAACAGTTGTCCAGTGCGAGGTATGTTGCTGGAATATATAAGTAACTATTATTAAAAAGAAAATTCCATTTTATATTTCTTCCATTCTTATAGCAAGGCCTTGTTAGCTGTAGCAGAATTTCCTTGTGTTCCTTTTTTTTATCTTAAAAATTGACTGGAATCAGTCTTTCTGATGTTGCAAAATAAGTCGTAATCGTAATTTAAGTCTTTCCTACCATTATCTGTCTGGACATTTTCAGTATTATGATTACTGGGCATCTTAATTTTTGAAACTTCTCTTCTTCTAACCAGTTTATATGTAGTGGAAATCTCTCCTTTTTACCTAATTTGCATAAAAGATTTGTAGTTTAGGAAATTAGTATTTAAAAACTTGACCTTTAGGGTCAAGCTGCCTGTGGCAGGAGGGGCGGGGTAGAAATTTTTTTAAATAAATAAATAAAATATAAATATACATAGTCAGACTCAAAACATGAGCAAAATGAAGGACTCAAATTATATTTTTTTTGCATTTATAGCACTGCTTTATTACAATTATTTATGTTTTCCTTGGCTAATGGAATAAACCTATTTCTTCTTGAAATAGCACCTTATGGTGGAGCGAGGAAAGATTAGTTTTAAGTCTGTGACTAAACATGTGAGTGAAGTTACCTGGGTGTCTCCTTGGAGAGTCTCCTGGTATTTTACTTTTAAGCCATACATGATACACAAGTTTAATATTTTTAACAAGTTAATTATTTTGTTCCCTCAATTGCTTTCAAACCTAGCACTTCTGAAAATAGGAAAAAAATAATTAACATGCATAACTCAATCATGAAATCCTGTTCCTTTCAGTTCAGCCAAGCAAAGTATTTCTCAATTTGGTTAAATTATGTAAATTAAACAGTACGCTTATGATACGCTGGACTTGTTTTAACAAAACATTTTCCACCTGGGGTGGAAACCCCCAGGATAGCAGCAGCTTTATGGAGCAAACACGTAAAACACCTTTACTGCACCCATACTAACCCTTTCCCCTCTATGCCGCTGCAGCTGTTTATAAAGGGAGCCATGTATAAGGGTAAAAAAACTTTGGGATTTTTTTCTGGTCGGTGATAGCTGTCAGGTGAACTACGAAGGGTTTTCTGATGTCAGGTGGTTGTGGCATTGATTACCTTCTGGAGCATTCATATATCATGGAGGGTTTCTACTTTGAGATAGGTTTACCCTTCTTGTCAGACCTCAGTGTAATTCCCTTCCTAGTCCTCTATGTTCATGTGAATACACATAGATAACCATAGCGGTACCTGCGTCTGGGTACCACTTGATATGGGGAAACAAGCCCTGAGATTTGGGGACTTGGCAAATTAATTTCTCTAAACCCAAATAATATAAAGTTCCACTACATTTCTGAGTGAGCTATGCTGTGTGCCCAGTTTTGTAAAAGGGGCTGAATGAATGTAAGCTGTGATGATTTTCTGCTCATGCAATCACGTTTTGGCATCCTAAAAACTGTTCACAACTAATTTGTTGTGCCACATGGTTCACCCCACAATCAAAGTATATACCCTTAAAGGGCTTTTCTTTAGAACAAATTGCCAAGCAGTTTTCATCTGTCACTTTCTCAAGTTGATGTCATTTGTTTTATTTTATTTTTTAAAATATCTTTATACTGCATTCCCATTTCCTCCCCTCTTTTCATCTGCCTGAGTGGAACTTCAATACTTCACTTCTTTTAAACCTTGATCTCTAAAGCCTGCTGAACTCTTTGACATAAACAGGTTTTGGATCTAGGCCTTAATACATAAGTGTTTTTTAAATTTTCTTTCAAAATCAGCAGGCTAGTTCTGGCACTAGCCCCCTTTCTCAAGCCCATTACTGTCCAACAAAAGAGCGAGCTCAGTGATTAGTCACCAGTATGCTGTACGCATACACAAGACAGGAAAGGAACAAGTGTTCAAATTTTTCTAACCAAAATCAACCTTTTCTTTTTCTTTTCTAACTTCTATCAGTCTTTCTTGCTCATGTGCCTATCAGACTTAATATTCTTATCGGATACCTAATAGGCAGAAGATTAAAATCGCGAGATCAGTGGTTCCCAAACAAATGTTTTTGTTGGCTTTTGTGTGTGGCCATGAGCACATTATGGTTATGCTGTTTGTTTTGACAAAAAGGAAGCATAACTCGGGTACTTAACAAAAGCTTTGTTACTCTGACAAGAAGTAAAATTGTATGTACAAACTTAAAAACAAAAACAAAACAACAATGGCATGTTATGCAATTCTGAAGTGAACATAATTTTTGTTTGGTACGGCCATAAAGGCCTCCTATTTCCCTGCCTGTTGTGAAGGCAGGTAGAAATCCTTTATTCTTGCTCCCTTGGCTTTATAATGGCTGTTTAAAAGTGTTGGTGGGCTAAAGTAAAACCTGTAGTTTTGCATAGGGCTAGCTAACCATGTAGTTGCCTGTGCACACCACCATTTTAGCCCATTACTTAATGAAGCTGCTAACGCAAAGCAAGCTCTGCCTATAGGCTATCCGTTAATCTGCTGTGCTTGTGAGACTTTACCCATCCTCTCTGGTGAATAGCTCTAGTGTTTCCACCCACTGTTGCCCATAGCTTTTCTCCAGCAGCGCCACCAGACTGGAACTGATATTTGTTTGCCTGCAGTCCACAGAATCCTTGATACCTTTCACTAAACAGGCTAATCCTTTTCAAGTCTGCTGCAACTTTGCAAAACTATAAGCAGCGTACACTCTTCTGTTGACATGAAATCTTATCACAGTGTTAGAAAGGCTTCTTGGCACCTTTTGCTCTCCATAAAGGAGTGGATTTCTCACATCCTTGTTTCTGAACAATAGAACTTTGGAGTGACTTCAGGAATCCTAAACAGGTTTTGCATGTGCGTGTTATGTGTCATAATTAGTTATCAATTTGAATAGGTGAGAAAGTATCTACCTTATGTGTTTTGGCTGTCTGCTGTGCAGGTTTTACAGTATTTTTAGATAATTTAAGTTGGCAATTCTCTTGGGTAGCTTAACTGACTAAGAGATCAGGATATAAACTTAAAGCAAGAGAAAGGGGGTGGGAGAGCAGACAGACAGACATGCAAGCAAGATTTGTGCTGGGTACAGTCCTTGAAGTCCATAGTAGTTTAGTACCTGTGAAGACATCAGACAAATGGCTCTGAAAGAGGAAGGCATCTCCCTGCAAACAGGACACTGTGATTATACAGCAACAGTTCAAGCCTGTTCCTGTCAATCCCTCCATTATACGTGGAAGGGCCTCTTGGAGTGAGATGATGTAAGGGACTATAGACCCAAGACTTTTCTGCAACTAATGTGCAGTTTTGGGGGGGGGGGAGGGGGGAAAGTTTTAAAAGTTGCCATTCAATCCTAGCAGACAGGTGTCCAATACTGTTTTCTGACAGCTGTTTGGCAGCCTTAATATGTTGCTGTTCATTTGGGCCAGATTGAAAACCAGTGACCTAGAGGTTAAAGGCTTTTGCATCCTGTTATCCTTTCCCTTAGGGACTGTAATACTTTCTCATTTGAGTTGAAATAATCTCTTCCGGTTTTATTTTTTTCCCTTCAAATTAAAGCAGGAGACTAAAAATGTTGTCTATATTAATTTGAGTAAAAATGAAGTAAATTATTTCTTTAAGTGTGGCAGTATGCTATTGATAAAGCCTGATTTGCAAGCTTTGGTTAGCATGGAAAAACGTTTGAGATCAAACATTCCGTGTAACTTTTCACAGATTACAAATTCTGGTGGTGGATTTCTGTTTACACAGAGGAATGTAACTAGGGAAAATAGTTAGCTGAACTGGTATTGTGAAAAATAGAGGGGGAAAGCCAACCTTGGAGAAATAATGAACATAACTGCTGTGTGTGTCAGATAATCTTAGCTGTATTATTCTTGAAAAACAGGGTGCTGCATCTTTCAAGACTGAAATTATGAAGTAGCTTGTAGAGAGGGTGCACTGTTCTTCGGGAGGATGGGCTGTAGTTCCTGCTCTCCCCTGTGCTTTAAATGTACTCGCTCATATAATTTGGTCTTTTTATGTACGTGACTGAACTAATGCCAACTTCCCTAACCATTGTGAAAATCTTAACATTCTCCTTGAACATGGGTATTTAAACAGGGAGTTCAAATATTTCCGTGTTCTTGACTCCAGCTGCATTAGTAATGGGTACAACAAAAATACTGGCCACGACTGTGCCCACTAGTATGCATGGTTGCATCCTACACACCATGCTCTGGCAGGTCCTTGCACCACTATCGCTCTGTTATTGAAGGCCACTTTCTCACGTTACCGGGGGCAGGTGGGGGGGGGGGGGACTTCCTTGAGGGCAGTTGCGGCTCTATTCTCATGGGAATTAGCATACGTAGGAATGAGCTGTCCTGTTTTTCTCCAATGAGAAGATTTCTACATGACTGGGTCCCCCGATGTAACACTTACAATCACAGGTTTTCTCATGGAAGAGAAGCAGAATAGCGCATTCTTATGTGCACAAATTTCCGGAGAACAGAACTGCGATTTCCCTCACAGAAGTCCCGTGTCTCTCTTCTCTTCCCCCCCCCCCCAAAATAACGTGAGAAGGTGGCCTGGAGGGACAGAGGGAAGGAAGGAGAGAGACCAACCTCCCACCCTGTAACCTCCTGTAGCACTGTCAAATCATCTTGACAGTGGGTCACAGGAGTTTGCGAGTTTGGATCACAGGAGTTTCATTCCCACTGATTCGTGCTTCCTATATGCCTAATCCTTTTTCCTTTCAACCAAACCCTGCCCTGAGGCAATGAACTAGGAGTTGCTACTTTTGTCTTTATAGAGAACTAAAACAAACATGCAACGCAACACTTGGGTATGGTAGACCCAAAGCTTAGCTATCCAGGCGCACTTCTAATGCTGCTCCAGTATCCAAATAAACAGCTATTTAAGTGATTGGGCCATATTGTCTTCCTCCTAGTCACTGAGTTGGAAACGAGTAGTTCAGTGATAGAATTTGAAACAGAGATCTGAATGGCAAAAAAACAAGTTAGCTTTATGTGCGGATATGTTATACGTCAATGCAATGCACATATGAGAATATGCTTTAATAGAACATTTCTTGCCTCCTGTTAAAACCTGGTTTCAGGGCTGTTATGAAATGTGAAAAGAAGTGCAATAGGCTTTATTGGGACCAAAGGAAGACATCTGCCCATAAAAGCCAAGTGCTAAACTTAAAACTCTTATAAACCGTTTAATGAAAAGTTTTATATTTCGGGATGGAGATACTAGGTTGCTTTTTCTGGAGAGTAACATACAATTAACTTGTAGAACATTTTGCAAGAGAATGCTCCTGCTGTGAAGACCAGCTGGGTTTAAGCAAGGACTGGATAAGCTCTTGGAGGATATGTATATAAATGGATATTGGTCAATTAGGTCTGGAGATGCAACCTCTGACAGGAGCCAGGAGTGAATGGATCACTCTATTGTGACTTCTTGGGTATTTCTCCAATGCAACCGAGAGCAGCCGCTGTTGTAGACAGAACGCTGGTTTCAATGTACCATTGCTCTGACCACTATGGCATTTCTTATGTTCTTATTTTTTTAGATATTGTCCGATAGTGGTTTTTATATTCACATGAGAAGGGATCATAGTCCTGCAGTTGAGATGATGGACCTTTCTGCTTAGTGTAGAACCACCCATGACTACTTACATGATGCCATGTGTATGTGTTGTGGATTTCTAACAGGCAATCTTCACCCTGTACCAGGTTGTGTACACAAAACCAGTCTGTGTGGCACTCTCAGCTGGTATTCTCTTGGGGAGGGGAGGAGCTTCCCTCCCTGGTGGCAGGACCTGTGGCAATGACGGGAACAGCACTGTTGGTGGAAGGTCCCAGAAGTGTTGATTTCTGCAACCACTGCTGCTCCTGCTGCCATCACCACTAACTGGGATCTTCTGCCACACTGGATGTTTGCCGACATTTAGGGAGGGGCAGGGACTGCCGTGAGTTTGACTCGTGTTAGCATGGTCACGTGAAATCCCTGCTCATGTGTACGGGGTTCTTGGTATTCTCCCATTAAATTCAGTAACTTGATGCAGGGCTCAAAATCAGCACTATATCACTTGGTTGAATTTAACAGGAGAACGGAAAAATAATGCTAAAAAACCCATATGCGCAAGCAGGTATTTTGCATGACTGCCCTAACATGAGTTAAACTCATGGGAGTCTCCACCCCTCCCTAAACATGGGTAAGCAGCCACTGTTGCTAGTGCTGCTTCCTGCTTGGACCCTTGGCTCTCAGGGCTCCAGTTAAGCATGTGGGGACAGGCACAGGTGAGGAGAACACAACAGCGTCAGCTCTCTACTGTTAATATGCTTGCCTTGCTGGTTTAATGTTGAGATGGGGACAAGCTATGTGGCTATTCAGGCCCTGTGTGGAACAGGTAAGTAACTAGTGTGTAGCTATTGATCTAGGATTTCAAGTGCACATTACAGTAGGGGTGTGTTTCCAACATGAGGCATGTATCTAGTGTGAACATTCCCAGTGTTCGCTTCAGTGGAGCTGCTTAGGAATCTGTCTGTATCTAACATTAAGATCAAGTAAGGAAATGGCCTTGTATCCCCATTTGGAAACAGACTGACTGTGTAATGGGTCCTGACAGAATTTCTCACTAGAAATAGTTTCAGTTAATGGTGGCAGTTTACTAAAAAGCTACACGACATGATGATTTTGTTCTCTGAATCTTTTCATAGATTGAAATGCTGAATGAAAATAATGAAGTAATGCCTTGCTTTCCTTTTTTTTAGATAATTATCTATGGAGATTTGCCAAAAAATAAAGAAAATGTAGTGTATATTTCAAATCACCAGTGTACAGGTTTGTATCCTTTTTGTTTACACAAGTATTTTTACAGAAAAGTAGAAGAAAATAAAGTGTTAGTGAAATACTTGAGACTTGTATCATAGGATTGCAAATTACATGTGGAGTTTCTAAACATGTTCTAGTTAAATCTCCTCATTTTACCTGTTCCTGTAGGGATATCTTTAGCAACAGAATACCGGTATCTTGCAAATGCTAGTAGAAAGATGCCAGTTCTTCAAGTCTAAAGCATTGTGGGAATTAAACTTCATGCAAATATTGATTCCTAATGAAGTAGTAGGGCATTTGCCAAAAATGATCTTAAACCCCCCCCCCCCCCGGAAGCTATGTTCTTATATTCTAATTCAGATTGCTTGTGGGGGTTGTATGTGTGTAGATTATTTGCAGATATGCAGCCAGTGAAATACAATAGTGGTACAAAAAAATTGGTCTATGTGGACCTGGTTTTTTGCAAGGTGTCTTTTCTTAAGATTCTGCTGAAAGATTTGAGAGGTGCTGAGCAACTCAGTTCTCAAGACTAGATACTGTCCAGTCATAAATCTTAAACAATAAAGCAAATTACCTGTCCTGAAGAGCAGAAGAGGAGGAAACTAAAGAGAAGCAGGAGCAAGTCTCCAATTCCCCTGAAGGGAAAGATCTATCAGTGTGTTGAGAACATTAATCTCCCATTGACTACAGGGATGGAGAACTTTGTCCCTCTTGGTAGTCACTTTGAAAATTAGTACAATCTCCAGTGGCCACATAGTTAGGGGTGGGAGTGTGTAAGGGATGTGCTCAAGAAAAAGAGGGTCCACAGCATGGATCTGTCTCCTACCCTTGTATGCATGTCCTCATTTCTGCTCCCTTAACCTGAGCTCTGCTTTTCAGTGCCTTGGTGTAGGAACTGGAAAGGGGCTGCATTTTAAAACTTGCTAGGGGCAGTATTTAGCCCCTGGGCCTGAGGTTCTCTACCCCTGGACTACAGTGTGGGATATAAAAGGCACTCCACATTTCACCAAGGTTTATAATTAGGGTGACCATACCTCCCCTTTAAAAGAGAACACTTATGAAAAATACATGGTGCAGGGCTGCATTGATTCCTGTGCAGCCCTGCAAGTTGTATTTTTCATAAGCGTCCTCTTTAAAGGGGAGCTTTGGTAACTGTTTATAATCCATCTTGCTTTTACCCTGAATTATGATGATTTATCTCGCAGATGAGCTTGTCAGTCTCTGGATTTCTCTCCTGACTTTTTTGTTGCTTTGCGGTTGAGGGAAATCAAAATCTAAAAAAGTTGTACTTAAGCGATCATCCCTCTGTATAATCTCTCTCTTACTGCTACATGCCTGTACACAGGGACCCGAGTTGACTGCGTTGCTGCAATTTGCAGTGATTTTTGCAGAATCAGCCAATCCTCGCAGTGCCATGCTGAAATTGCAGTGACACTGCAGTGGGGGCTGNATGAGGTGGGAATTCTGGGGTGCTGAAATTCCAGAGGATTTGAGTTGTGTTTGATTAGCAAAGTTGTGATTCTATGTCAAACCTCTTGCAAATTTGCTTCCCAGCATGCATAGTTATGCAAATCAGGTTAATTATGCAAATATTAATGCTCGCGGTGAACTTGCAGAATTAAAAAATTTTTGGTGCAGTGAACTCGGCGCCCTGCCTATACATCACTTGTACAGCAGTGTTGGCTCTCCTCCTCTGTTAAGGAATATTCTGCAGCATAAGTGCTCAAGTTTTGGGAAATACGTCCTTTTCTCATAGCCCTGAGATCAACAGTGTGGCCTGAGAATAGCAAGTTGTGTATCCAAGGACCGCCTCTGCTGGAGAGATGCCAAGAGTATTTGTTTATCAAAACAATGAGTATGTGCTTGCTTTTAGGTAGGTGGTTTGCACTGCTTCTCATTTATCTTTACGACTGATGTAGAAGATGGCATTGGAGAACTCGAAAGGAGAAACCAGTGGTGCCCTCGGAGGGAGGGGATCAGAAAGAAGTGGCGGGGATGGGGAAAACTATCCTGGGATGAGGGGAAATCTTCTAGCCTTGGCTGGAGACCTTTTTATAGCAGGATATTGTAATTCTAATAGATAGAACAACATTTTTTCCTAATATTGCTGAAGGCTCATTGTGCCAACAGCTTAGTTAATTAAATGCTAAAAATGTCACAAATAAAATGTTGAAGTAAATCTGACAGTAAACTAAAGACCTCTTCTAAAACATTTGTCTCCCTTTATAGTAATAAGACACTCTTCCCCCCCCCCCCCCAATCAAATGCATGTTTTTGAGACTGCAGCAGCTGAATCAAACAAATTTGCTCATTCTGGGTCATGGAAGCATTTGTCACCAAGAAACTGCTTATGAGGTAGTTTCCAGAAATATCAATGTAGTTTGGGACCTTAATCTAGGGTGGCCATCTCTTCCCTTTTAAGAGGATGCTTATTAAAAATACATGTTTCAGGGCCTCATTGGTTCTAGTACAGGGCTGCACTATGTATTTTTCATAAGTGTCCTATTTTAAAGGGGAGGTATAGCCACCCTACCTTAATCTTCCATTTAGCAGTTTTGATGTATCAATCACGTGCTCATAAGCATATTCCAAAAGCAAGAAAAGTGCAAACAGTAACATGAGCTCTCTGCTATTTGGCCTGGTAGGAAACCTTCACCACTCACTCAAACCTCAGACAAAGCACCTCTGTCTTTAGGAAACACAAAGGACACTCCCCACCCCTTTCTTCCTTCCCCCCCCCCTCCATCCAGCTCCATACAGGTTAACACTGATTGATAGACCAAAAACTCACTTTATCCCCACCATTTCTTTTGCACAATCTATGGGTGTTCTTACACAAGCGCCTCCCCACCTATTGCCCACCATCATGCATGTTTTTGTAAGCCGCGCTGAGCCTTAGGGAAAGGGCAGGGTAAAAATGCTATGAAATAAATAAGTAAATAAATGTTGCAGGGCTGCATAGGGCGTCTGTGGTGCCCTGCAACATGCTTGGTGGGTGGGTGATTGCTGGGCAATAGGTGAGGAGATGCTTGTCTAAAAACACCCTAGGAAGCTAGTTATGTCCTCTTTTATAGATGGAAGTTATGGGAGTAGCCTATTCAGCCTCTTAATCTTTGCTGTGAACTGACATTTGAAATTCTGTCACTAAGATTTTGACTCTGAAATTAGATTATTTTTTCCAGTTAAAGCCTGCTGGAGTTTGACTCGCAGGAGTTGGTGTCTTTCTTGCATTATACATGTACCTGTTTTTATATTGTAACCCACCCTGCTTTTTGGAGAGTGGGCAGAATATAAACTTTAAAAATAGATGGAGATTTAAAAAAAATATGGAGACATTTGCTTGCTTTATTAGAAGAAAACTAGCTTTTATTAAGTGACCTTATGGCCATTCTATAGGGCTAGCAATACTGTCAGGTTTTTTTGGGGGGGCGGGGGCTCTGACTTCATTTGTTGCATTTAAAATTATGAATTAATAAGAGTCAAGAACTTAGTGTGATAAATGTAATTCACAGATGAACATGATTCTGGACAGAGGTACCCTAGCATTGCTATTTGAAAAAATAAAAATAAAAAAATTGTTTGCGACCTATAACTTTTTTTTCTTATGAGATGTGTCATGAGCATTGCATATGTAGCTATTGTTTCAGAAAGCATTTTAATGTGATCTGAATTTTTAATTTTTTTTTTTTAAAAAGGATGTATTTCAGTCCTGCTGTGACTGGAGAGCTTTGGGTCTTTGTCTTTGCAGTTGACTGGATCATTGCAGACATGTTGGCAATCAGGCAGAACGCTCTTGGACATGTACGATATGTTTTGAAAGATGGATTAAAATGGCTTCCTTTGTATGGATGGTATTTTTCTCAGGTAACTAATACACTTTCCCATGTCTATACATGTTTCATAAAATATTACCAGCTTTACTGCATATTTCTAATACTTACAGCACAGGAAGAAATAAAAGTCGGCATTTTCCCAGAAGCCTTTATTTCTAATAGGAAAGCTGTTCTCAAAGGGTCAATGATCTGTTATTTATTCATCTTTGTAAGCTAATATTAGGGAGGATAATAGTGAGGATACAATTGTGTTTGAATGTTATCAGAATTAAGTTCTTAGTCAAAATTGTTCTCCCTTAGACGTATGTACGCGTCTTCAATTAGAAGCATGCAAGACTGTTGGAGGGTTAGACTTTTTTCCTTTCTGTATAGTAGATGGTTTCTCAAAGGGTAGCTGGTAACTGTCTGTGTGACATAGGGCTGAAACAAGAATTAAAACGATTCTTGTGAGAAATCTAGAGAGAACTAGGCTTGAGATCTCACTGGGATCTCGACCCCTGATTCACATGCTTGGTGAGATTTTGAGCTCGGCTTCTCCCCCCCCCCAATCTATTGTGTATGGGGGTGGGGAGTACACTGACCCAGACTTGCAAGGGGCTACTGTGGCCAGGAGAGCTAGGACCCCAGAGGTCCCAGCTCTCCTGGCCAACAGCCCTTTGCCAAGCCCTCAAGTGGCTGCCTAGTCGGTTTCAGGCTGAAATTGACCAGGCAACCGCTTGCAACTTTGTAAGGGGTTGCTCTGGCTAGAGCGAAGTAGCCCTTTACAAAGCCTGCAGACTCTTGGGAAAAGCCCCCTTGCAGGTATCCATGCTCTCTCCTTCCAGCGCAGGATGTTGCCAAGAGAAGCTTGAGGGGACTTTTCCTGGGGGGTGCTCTGGCAGAGAGCATGAGGGACCCCCCCAACCAGGGCAGCCCCTCAAGGAATGCACACACACACCCCAAGTACCTTTGCAAAGCACTCTGCTGCGGGAGAAAGCAAATGCCTGCTTTCTCCCCAGTGCAAGGATTTGCAAAGCAAAGAGCATACAGCCTTGCAGTTTGCAAACACGGGGGCAGCAACCAAGAATACCCTTCTGCACATCCCTGTCCTACACACAAGCACTCTTTTAACTGTGTGTCATATATTTGCGCTGTCCCTAAATTGGTAAAACTTTTAATTGTTTTAGTTTGCAGAAGGGGCACAAAATGATGACACAGCTACTATACCATTGCTTGCTGGCTCCATCATGGCTTCATGGATGGAACAGCAGCAGTGGAGATTTAGCAGGACTTTTAACATCCTCCTAAAAACAGATAAAAGACAAAAGGTAAAACCTATAAAACCCCACAAAATTCTTATTCTCCACTGCCACCCCCCACCCTCCAAAAAAAACCTAACCATGCTTGTTCAATGTCTGGCCAACTAAATTAGTCTTGTGCTGCCTCCAAAAGATGTTTAGACTAGGAGTGCTTTTTAAACAAGACACATCCATACATGCGCCCCTCTCCCCCATCCACACATCCAACTGCTCATTTGAAGTTGTTGCCCAGGGAGACACGCTCCTGTGACCAACGCACCGGCTACCCCTGGCCATGCACAGTGCACTCCTAAAAAATCCAGTGCGCCCCATTGGCCAGACACTGGGATCTGCTCCTTTTTGAAGCCCTCTCTTTGCACCTCATGTATGTGAGCGCCCGGCTGCTGCCCTACGCACCGACTATGAACCCCCCTCCCCCTCCAAAGCCTTGCTTGTTTACAAACCCCATAGGGTTTAAGCAGACCTCCAGGGGAAGGGAGTTCGCAGCCACTGATGCATGCCTGGGTCATATTGAAATTTCAGGTGAGCACGCTCAGTTGATTTTTACACACTGTGGAGGGACATAAGGAGGGAAATGGTTATCTAGATATGTAGAGCCCAGGCCACTTTCTTCTGGGACCAAGGTCCAACTCCATAGTCTGTCTGTCTGAAACTGGATGGAGAATGGGGCATGGAGACTGGTTTCTTCCTTGTTTTGCTCATCTCCATTATTCCCATAAGAACCCAAACATTGTGAAAAAGAAGAGTATCTCATTGGGTTGTAGGCATGGGGCTATGAAGTCAAATTCTTCTCCTCCTTCACTTCCTCTGCACTTCAACCAAAACCAACACAGCAGGTTCAGGCCCTTATTACCTTGCTTTGGTGGGGATCAGGTGGGGAGATTGAGCCATCAAAAGAACACTGCCTGCTTTTCTGAGAATATTGGCAATTTTGGGCATATCCTTCATTTGCTATCCTTGAGTGTTCAAAACTATTTTTGTAACTTTCCAGAATCTTAACATGGTGATCTGGGCTGTCCTAGTCTCCGCTTCCAGACTGCTATTATGACTTAACGGGACATTCACAGTACAAAGGCTACATGCTTCGACAGACAATATGTATTAATGTAAGCCCCTGTACATGATTTTCATACATCAAAGGTGTTTTTCACACTGTTGACAGCACATAGAAGACTGATATATTTCTAATTTAGTGACACAAATGGAAGGCAATTTCTGAACAATGGTTGTATGTTTTTAAGAAAATGCCTGTAAATTATTGTGAAGTGAGAAGGATACACAAGAGCTATAACGCAAGTTGATGGGTATTTTTATTGTCCCTGTGTCACACCAAACACTGCAAAAACATAACGCACTTCCTCCTCTTCCTGTTGATGCTGTGTCAGTGTGATGTTACTCGCACTTTACTAAAATTTTCCAGTGACAAGTATACCTCAGGCAAACATCCTGTTTGGAATACAAGTATTCTGAATAGACGGACAGCAAATATCTGTCAGAGAAAATATATAGGTAAACATAGTTCATCTTGAACTATGACCTTGAAACAGGCTCTTAACAGAGAGGGAATATGGAAGTGTAGAAACTTATGGATTTAGAGAAATCTGTATCTAACTTTGCTCAAAAACAAGCCCAGCAATCGCGCAGTGGAAGCTAGGCCACCTGCATACCTGTGCATAGCAGACAAATTCATTTCTGAAGTATTCTTCAAGCTATAACGTTATATTCATTTGCGATAATACGCCATAGCTGTATATGAGATGGTCTCAAAGGATAAGCAAACATCTTTGCCCAGGCCATTTTTCCTGAAACATTCCCAACACCATTGCTCACAAGATTTTTCTCCTGTGTTCTCTCTTTACCCTTCATCAGAGTTACAACCACACAGATATACCACTAGCCATACTGAAGCTGGGTACCAAGCCCTAATTACAGTCTTAGGTGAAGTGAAAGACTATACAGCGTCATTGACTTTATGATGCTTTTAACTGCAGAGTCCATTAGGCAGCTTTTCTGTCTGTGGGTTCTTCTCATGCCCTCCTCTCTCTCACTCTCACTCTCACTCTCACTCTTTATTTTTATATATAATATATATACACACACCGTTTAAACCAGTGGGTTATTTTTGTAGTGGCGGGGGTGGGGTGGAATACCTCTTGTAACTGCCTCCCCCTTCGTTTTGCACTGCAGAGTAACTTTTTGCTTTCTCCATGTCCTGCCGCAGACAAACAAGCAAAATATAATGACCTTCATGTGGGAGTTGTAGAACATATTTTTCAAGGTTCTGCATTTGGGTAGGACTTCTATTCAGTGGAAGAGATTCAGCATCTCCATTTATTTAATGAGATATATCTTTCTGAAAATACTTCATATACACCAACCATGATATTTTTCAATATCCTGGTTGGTGTATTGCAGGGAATTGCTGATGCTAAATATGGGATGGGTCAAATTTATTGTGTTTCCTTTGAGAGCCTCCAGAAGCTTTGTGGCTTAATTTTTTTTACCTTTGACACGTAGTAGGTCACATAAAATCATTTCTTTGAAATCCACTTACTGACAGCTGAAGAAACTGTATTTTTACTATTTTACAGAGCTACGTTAAGTTTTTTTTCAAATGGACCATGGTGCTTGGGGGGATGGGTGTGCGCCCGCAGTGGGTGGAGGTGGGGTGTGCGGCCGTTCCCATGGGCGCTCCCCCATCTCCACACACGGAGCAACCAGCGTTGGAGCCCGTTGCTCCATGTGTGGGTGATGGGTGGAGCGTGGGCGCACTCACCCTCACCCGCTGCCCGCGGTGGTTCCACAGGTGCCCATCCATCACCCCTGCCCCGGTGTTTGCATAGGCGCCCACCGCACATGTGTACAGCGGGGGGAGGGGCACCTGTGTGAAAAGGCCCATAGTATCCGTAATCCATTCCAAGTTGAATAAAGCCCAAAACAAATTGGCCTTACAAAATTTGACAATGGCAGGAGTGATCTACATGGAGACTTTAAAACAAAACCCATGCTGTTTTTAACAGGTTTTTGTGTTAGTGGAAACTGTACTCTGCCTTTTCTCTGGTCGGGTTGCCAAACAAAATTAGGCCCACAAACCTTCATGATTGGCTTTACAATTATTCTATAAAATAAAAATTGGTGATCTTAACTTTTATTCAATGGTTTGAGACTTTATTTTAATGTAATTTTTATTTATATCTTATAGTTCACAATACAAAACTATAAAATGCAGTTAAAACCAAAATAAAATCCCATTAAACCATTCCCACCCCAACCATTTGAACCTTATTCCTGCTGACTTAAAAGTCCATCCAAATTATTAGGTCTTACATTGCCTTCCTAAGATGCTCAAGTTTTGGCAAACCTCCAGGTTTGGGGGCAACCACCGAGAACACCTCTTTGCGTGCCCATGTCAACTGAATCTGATGCAATAGTGGTATTTGCAAGAGGGCACTCCCAGCTGACCTGAGGGAGCACAATGGAAGGCAGTCTTTTTAGATATTTTATTTTTTTATTTTTCAATTTGATACCCTGCCCCTCCTGCCATCAGGCAGCCTGGGACGGCTTACAGTATAAAAACACAAATAAAATCCAATATAAGACATTTTTAAAACTGCTAAAAGGAGGACAACATTTAACAACCCC
>QEPC01000119.1:371785-408505 GCA_003113815.1 Sphenodon punctatus | reverse complement strand
CCCCCCCCCTTTTGTTCCCCCCCATTCATCAGCAATAACAAAAAAGCTAGTGGCAAGAGAGTAAACGGGAAGAAAGTTGCCCACTTCACAGGATGATGTATTCAACTGACTTTTGCTGAGACACCCCATCTCATTCTTGTTTTTCAAACAGGATTCATCCAAACTTTTAAAAATATTGTGTTCCAAAAGTTTTATTTTCAACATAAGTGGTTTCTTCTAGGGCTGTGCATGGGGCCACGCATTTGTGTGTGTTTTTAGTGTTTGCATTTATTTGTATCTTCACTGCATTTTCCCCATCGTTGCCAATGTGGAAAATGCAGTGAACACAAGTCTCTGCAGAAGGGTTATTTTGGCACAGAAGTGCCAGTTGGACAGGTCTATAAGGAAAGAAAACGCAGTCAAAGCTGTTAAGTTTGCTACCAGTGTTAAAATGGGAGCACTGGTTTGTGGGAGGGCAGAGAATACGACTAGCTTGGTAGAGAGAGTGTGCTAACTTTGGGAGGGTGGAACAGGGCATGGGTCTGGCTCAGGGGAATCGCTGGCTTGAGGGAGATTTAGACATGCGGCTGGCTTGGGAGAGGAGGGGGAAGAATTGAACATGGGGCTGGCTTGTTCAGGGAGTTGGCTTGGGGATGGGGGAATATGGGGTATGTGGCTTCCTTACGGTGTCAGTGGCTTGTGGGAGTGGCCACTGGTTTGGGGGTATGGGGCTGGTTTAGAGGGGGTCTCTGGCTTGGGGAGGGGAAATGAGGCATGGTTCTAGTTTGGGAGGGAGTGGCTTCAGGCTCAAAGGGGAGTTGCTGGCTTGCGGAAAGTGGGATCCCCAGATGAGAATGGGATAGGGGCTGGCTCAGGGAGGTCACTGGCTTGCATGAGATGTCTTGGACTTGGGGAGGGAGGAATGAGGCTGCCAAGGACTCATAACTTCTCCCTGACTTGGCTGGGCCTGCCTGTAATGCTGGAGACGAAAGCCCCTGCAGGCTCGCTACAGGCTCCCCAAACAGGTGGTGAACCTGAAAGCGAGGGAGCAGCTCGGCTCCAAGCTGGATATGTATTTCTGGACTCTTAAAGTTTGGGAGGTCCAGTTTGAGACCTCGGTTATTACGTTTTGGGGAAAATGTTGGGTTCACTCGAAGCCCGAATACACAAACCTAGTGTTCATGTTTCGAATATGGAAGCCAAAAAGGGCTTTTTCTGCCCCCCACCCCCTCTGGTTTTATCAAACCGCAAATGCACAGTCCTAGTTTCTTTATTAGACCTTTAAGAAACTCTCACGCTATGCTTACTGAGAGATGGTCCATCCTGGTGCTTGTTGCCAGGATTTGGCCCTTTTGGGTTCCTGGATCTGGCCCCTGAATAGAGTCCCTAACCCTCAAAAACTGAAAGACTAAGCTCTGAGTAAACGAGCAGACATGAGGGCATGCACACACCGATAAGGGAAAAGATCCATGGTACATGATCTGGATCCACCTCCCACCCCCAACTTGTACTAATTTTCAGAGTAGTCCCTGGAAGACACAAGGTTCGCCACTCCTGGCCTAGGTGGTCTTATTCCAACCCTAAACTCCTAGTTCATGTCCTCTTCTCTGGTAACCACATTATCTCTCGCGTCCCACCCCCCAATTATCTACTTAAAAGTGCAGCTACCAAGATAACTTTCCTTTTTAAGGTTAATCTGACTGCATACCATGGGAAGCCTGTGGAAATGTCAAGCTTTTCCTTCTTTTCGAGAACCTTTATTGGTCTTTGTTTTCTTTCTGTATTCCTCTTCCCACTTCATCCCCTCTGTGAGGGTCCCAGATACTGTCCCAAGTTTCTCTGAGCTTGTCATCCTGCAGAAATTCCTCTTTTCCTCCCTGAAGCCCCTTTGCACATAGCACTCAAATGGTCTGGCTACCGCCCTTTTCCTCTTCAATCCATGTGTTATGTTCACCACTCAGAATTTTCCATCATAATGTGTGAAATATTATCACAATCGGTGTTCTGCACAATTGAATCATTTTTTTCCCCTCTGAAAACCAGTTGACTCAAAGCAGGAAATCTTATGCTATATAGGCTCCGGTGAGGTGAAAATTGAAGGTCAAAACTGCAGTCACCAAAGAAACCATGGCTTATTATTATTATTATTATTATAATTTTATTATAAACATTTATATAGCGCCGGTCATGTACCTGACACTGTACAGAACATAGAAATAGACGCGGTTCCTGCCTGTGGCTTACAATCTAAAAGACAACGAGGGGGAGACAGGGAGAGGGGACAGTGGGAGAGACAGGGGAGAAGACCAACAAACATTCAAGCGGATGCGAAGTCTCAGGTGCGTGTGCTTGGCTTGGTTACAATCAGGTTGGTTGCAGCAGTCTGCAGAGGAGGGCAGACAGTAGGTACATGGGAACGACTAGCAGGCATTGAGAAAGGCGGAGAGGAAAAAGTGGGTCTTGAGGAGGGATTTGAAGGAGCAGAGGGAGGGGGCAAAGTACATGAGTTTGAAATCAATTGTTTTCTCTGAATGAGAAGGGAAACTCTTACTCGCTCCAAACTTATTCTTGAGCTCCAGTTTCAAATCTAAAGTTCTCTTACTGTGTCAAACAGTATTACTACTGAGTGGCATCATACTCTTTCTTGGTTCACCAAAGTCATGCAAAATGCCATAGAGGATGAAGGCATTTACTTATTTGTTACTGTATTACTGCTTATATTCTGTAAACTAGGTGCATGGCATTTTGGGAACATTAATCACAAAGCTACCTTCATGCTAAGCATTTAAAAGTTAGAATATATAGCAAAAGAGAGAGAATGCATCTGCTTTGTAAGCTTTAGGAAGCACCATAACCGTAGTGCACACACAATACTACCAACTCTCGTTCCTGTCACACAATGCCTACACAACATATTCTGGCAAAAAAAGCTTAAAAGTCTATAGAGAGTTGGATAATGACCTCAGATCACCCCTTGTTCCAGACTTCAAATCCCTTTTACAATGATCTAGTCACACAAGGTAAGTCACAAGGATGGGTATAGTTTATTACTCTTGTCTATATAATATCCATTGAGTACTTTGTCCTGAAAGGAGAGGGGAGTGGAAAAAAGGGAGGCAGCAACTTCATATTAAGAGGTTTTCACATTGGTGTCATGACAAACAAGTTGGTGATATATTTATTGTTGGAAAAGGCTCATTGTATAAACTACTATGCAAGGCCACAGTCTGTAAAAGTCATGCATAGCTCATAACTGGTGCCTATTCTCAGATACAGGAAGAGCTCTAAGTTATTTTGAGATGATTAACAACCAAAAAAAACACAAAAACTGAACTCAGTGGTTAAAAAATGTTCTCTATTTAGCCAGCCATTGTATAACTGAATGCATTTTAATGAGGTTGTTTGGAGGGGTGGGGGGGTTAAAAACTGTCTAGCCATAACATTAGTGTTTTATTAATGAATAGATTCTTAATCAGCCCTTCAAGAAAGGTCCAAGCTTATCAAAATACTTGTCATCTACTGCTTCTGAGTATATTTTTCAACACCCTGAACCCCTCTCTGGAACCTAGAGAATAAGAAATACATTTAGGAAATTTCACAGCATGTCAAATTTAGCCCCTCTTCTAAGGTCAGAAAAAGCATCCCTGGCAGCAGAAGCAGAAGTGTATCTGGTGGACATGTTGGAAGGCAGTTGCACAGGAGGTGCTGTAATTTCTATTGACATGCTCTTGTCCATGCAGGCTCCCTGTTATTGTGGGCCTTGGAAAAGTGAAAGAACTCCCTAACTGTATGAAAACTTTAACTTACTGTCCAAATGACTGAGTCACAAAGAGGTGCAGGGCCAGCCCTACCACAGGGCGACTTGGGGCGATCGGCCCGGATCCTGCTATTTTCTCTATTACCGGGTCCCTCGCAAATTGCACCCTGTTTTTGCCCTAACAGTGACATGGGTCCTGGAACACAACTCTGGCCCTTTTTACACAGGCAGCAAACACCCATGAACACCCAGAAATCTGGGTGTTCATGGGTGTTTGCCATCCGTGTGAACCACACTGCGGCTGCGGGGTAGGGGTGCGTGTGTGTGTGCACGTGTGCATGCGCACTCCCAGTGCACACCCATCCCCCACCCATGGAGCCATCTGGAAAAATGGGAGGCTCCATGGGTGGTGCTGGGGGGAGGCCAGTGTGCGTCCATCAGAACCTGCCTCCCACTCAGTGCACGACAACCCCCCCACGCCGCAGGCTGTGTTAAAAAGGGCCTCTCTTTATAACCCCATGGAAATCCACGGTCCTATCCTGCCACCTGAGCCTTCCCTGGGACCCTGACCCTCTCACCAAGGAGGAATAATCGCTAATGACTTCTGGGTGGAACAGCAGGTGAGGAAGAGGCAGGGCTGGTGGGATCCAGGGACGCAGCAGCAGTAGAGGTGGTGAAGCAGCCCGAAAGCTCCCAAGCAGCCACAGAAGCTCAGCACTGGCTTGGGGGGGGGAATCAGTCACTGAGGAAGAGGGTCATGGGAGAAGAGGCTAGACTGAATATGAGGTTTGACAAGAAGCTCAAAACCAGATCAGTGAACCAAATTCAGTTATCCATTTTAGATCAGATACTTACATCTGGCCCCTACCCCCAAGCACTGACAGACTGAGCTCAGGGGAATGGAGTAGAGATGAGAGTGTGTACACACTCAGAGATAGAGATAGAGGGTGGACCCTCCTGGATGCACCCTTAAGCACCTAATGGCTGCTCCCTCTTCTCCCATGAACCTCTTCCTCAAGGCTGTTCTCGGGTTCCATCAGTCTCTGGGAGCGAACCAACCAAACTAGTTCCACACCCTTCTTGGAGCAGACGTGTGCTGGGAGACAGGCCCGCAGGAGGTAATGATCTGTCCACAACAAGTGCTCTGCTGACAGGGGTGCCCTGCAACATGTATAATANGGGTCGGTGAGAGAACGAAAGGCCTCCCGAGCATAGAATGACTGGGGTAACAGAGTTGGGGGGCGAGATCCAGGTTTCTGTAAGAGCAAGGAGTTGAAAGGGGTGAGAGAGGAAGAGATCATGGATGAAGGGGGCTTTAGTCACAGAAGTTCTAAAATTCAAATCCATTAATTGGTTTTGCCCCCCAAACTTTATAGAATATTTTATTTTACTTATTTATTCCATTTTTTTCCCATGCCCTCCCCAAATAGGCTCAGGGCAGCTTACAAAATATAAAAACAGCTAAAAATCCCCAAGTCCATCCAACCATTTCCCTAACCCTACCCCAACCCTCCCCATTCCTATCTCTCCCTGCCAAATGCCTGGCCAAACAAAAAGGTCTCGCATCTCTTCCAGAAGACGAGCAGGCTCTGACTTAGACAGATCTCCAAGGGGGGAGAGTTCCATAATTGTGGAGCGGCCACCGAGAACGGCTCTCTGCGTGCCCTCGTTGTATGAACTTCACAGGCAGATTGTTCCCACAAGAAGGTGCTCCTAGCCAACCTTAGAGGCCACAGTGGAACATTGTAAAGTTCGTATGGAGGAATAATCTGATGGCTGATAGGGGAAGAAATAATTTTCTTGTATCTTAATTTTTAATGTTACAGCAATAATTTTTTTAAAAAATTTAAAAATCAATCTTGAATTCGTTGTGATGTATTACAGATAAGAGTGAAAACTTTGTATTGAGTCCATTTTGTCTATAGCCTTACATAATTTCCCTTCTCTATCTTTATTACTAAAATTTTTGCCTAACAACAAAAACAGGTTTTGCTGTTAGTTCAGCTGTTCCTCTCACCTTTCAGTGGGCTTGTTTTCCCTTCTAAAGTGTGTGAAATTATCAACATGTTTTTTACTTCAGGCTTATAAAACTCTAAAGAAATGGGTAAATGATCTGGAAACAATATTAGAGCCTAAGTAAGAAATAGTAAAAGTTACTCTTCTGATATATTTAGTTGTAACAATCTTTGACAACATTCCTGTGTGGCAAACTTGGAGTTAGAACTGAAAATGACCCACATTATAGTGACTTCTTTAAAGTGATCTGTGATGCCTGATTTTTAAAAGTATGTGCATATATATTTTCTTAATCCCGCAGATGTATCTTGTGATTTTTCCAGAGGGAACTCGTTACAATCCAGAGATACCAAAAGTCATTGCAGATAGTCAGTCATTTGCAGATAAAGAAGGTAAGCTGAACTTGAAAGAATTTTGGTGAGGTGGGGGGGAATGTTATCAGCAGATGTTTGTGTACACATAAGATGTGTTCAGTTGTCTGCTTTATGATTCTGAAGATGCAAGCAAAGTAGTTGTGATATCTTCCGTTGGTGAGGGTATCAGGCTTTCAGGCCACACAGGTCTCTTCCTTATGCTGCTAACAGTAAAATTCAGTCTATCCACTCCACAAATTTCTGATCAAAAAATCAAATACCTTATTAATGATTTTTAAATAAGAACTAGTTTGCTCCATAAAGTTGAATGTGCACTTGTTCTTTGTGCAAGACTGCATCCGTTTTAAAGACATAGGTTACTTGCTTAATTTTCTTCCGTCTAGAACATGGGTGGGGAACCCTTTTCCTTCCTGGGGCTACTTTTGAAAATGAGTGCAAGTTCCAAGAGGCACATAGAAGTTGGGGCAGGGGTGCACTTAAGGTTGCAGCCACAAGAGACAGAGTGGGGAGGCTGCCCATGCCTTGATAGCTGTAGCTCACTGTCCTCCCCGCCCCCGACTGCTGCTATGTGATGTGTCCTTGGAAGAATTCTGAGGACATGTTGTGGAACAGCCTTACCCCAACTGGGTGAAGCTACTCATGTGGAGGCATCACGCTTGCCCTGCCACACATGGAACAACGCTGTGGGGCCTTGAGCAGTGGGTGCTGTTGCCTGTCACACACGGACACATCACAGCTGGGGGCAAGATCTCAGTTGGGCTGGGGGAGGGATTTGGGGCAGGGTGGGGTGCCTGTTTGTGACTGGCACCATGGCCTGTCCTAGCCATGACAGCGGTTCTGACAGGAGATGGCCTGCCCGGCTTCCCCACGACTGCATGCCTGGCTCCCCATGCTGGCCTCGCAATGTGGTGGTGGCAATTGCCCATCACGAGGCCACATAGGCATCGGGCTACTGCAGCTTGTGTGACCTTACCCAGGAAGAGGAGGGTCCATATTATGGAATTGTCTCCTATTGAGTGCATGCCCTTAGATCTGCTCGCTTACCCTGAGCTCAGTCTTTGAATGTTTGGGGGTAGCAATTGGATCTAGGGATCAGATCCAATACTACAAAGGAGCCAAATAAAAGCTAGCTGCGGGCCATATTTGGTCTCTGTACCAAAGGTTTCCTACCCCTGATCTGTAATATTTGTACTTGGAAAGGGGTATATCCATAAGAATTTCCATTCTTGATAATCATGATGTCAAAAAGCAGCCAGTATGAGAAGCCTTGGAGAAAATTTATGAAATGACCTTCTCTCTCTGGGAATGTTTCTTGCTTGTCCCTATAATGAACAAACTGACATACTCCCTGAAATATCAGGCCTTGCATCCTTTCCAAAACTCACATTTATTTGTTTTGTTTTACTCTTTACTATGGAACCCTGGCACAGTCTACCCATAACTCTTCATACTGTGGACTAGAATGTCCCAATTCCACTTATGTGCTCTCACTCATTGAAATCAAGGAGATTGTGTTCTTGTGCTTTTAAAATGGGGACCTCAAAGTCATGTTACAATTGGAAACTACAGACTAGGGGACCACATCTTCATATTTTTCTCACGTACAAAAAAAGGTTCAGGTTTCTAAATGGTTAAATCAGGAGAATGCATTTCCTGGCTTTTTTCACTGTCTTCCTGTTGATCATAAGCAAAACTTTTCCCTTGAACAGAAACACAAACAATCACAACATGGGATCTGGTAAATTCATTTCTGTGACGCACGAAGTTAAATTCGGGAATATATGAATCAGCTTGCTGATATGGTCTGACTACTGAGCTATTGTTTATTGTGGCCGAATGGAATCTTTATTCATCTTCTACCCAGGAAGAATGGCACTCTGTGCTTGTGTGCATATGCTCAATCAAACTATGTTCATCTCTTCAGTTTCTTGTTGAAAATTTTAAATCCTGGAAGTTTTATAATTAATCTTTTCTTGGTCTTCAAACATCATTTAATCAACCGGTCATTGACAAAATCCTTGTTGTTCAACTAAAGTACAATGCTAGATATTTCATTATCACGGTCTTATTGAACCACCATATCAGGAATATATCTCTTCTGTGTTAAATTGAAGTATTCTGTTTGATAGGCAAACATTGATTGTTACTAATACCAGTAGTATTAAGTGATTTTAAAACTTGAGACTAAAATCTTGCTATCATTTCATCTTTATTTGCTTCACTCAGACACTGAACTGTCACCATTTGAGCAAAGGAAGCCTTGCTCTGGGCTTGATCTTGCTTTGTTATGGTACTGTTTTCCTGACATCCAAAATTTCCCTTGGGTCAGTATCCGTATTACATGGGTTCAGATGAATCTTCAGTTGTCCTTGGAATGCCTTTATTGTCCTCGCTGCTTGCCAAATTACCATAAAATGCCTGCTATGCTGTTTGCATGTTCTGGTACCTCATCGTCAGTGATTCTGGAATTGAACAATATTGCAGCTAGCTATCTTAAGTTTTTAAAATGCTTGTGTGTCTCTCTTGGATCTTGTAGTATGATCTTGCAATATCTGCTCTGGGGAAATTGTTCAGAATATTTGGTGCAATCCAACACAATGCTATATAAATGTTTATAATAATAATAATAATGGTAAAAAGTGTGTGTGTGTGTGTGCCATCTTGAAATGTATTTTTTGTTAACTTAATGCGGGACCTGTGACAAGGATGCTATTGGTCATCTGAAGGGTACCGGTAAAATCCACCAAAGTTCCACATCTTAAACATCACTTAATAGCTTTTCTGTATACCATCATAAATATCTTTTTCTATTATTATCTCTTCCTCACTGTCAGGCTTGCCCTATCACAAATAGGAAAGACAATATACTATATTAGTATTCCTTTAGATCTATTAAGACACAAAATGTGCAGATTTTTGTGCTGTTACCAAATCAAGACATAAGTCTTCTCTGTTAACAAGGCACTCAAGAATTATATACAAATGCCTGCTCAAGTTATTTGTGCCAGAAATTTTTGAGGGGGGGGGCGGGAGGGAAGAGGAGAAAAATGAAGAGTTAATAGTTAAATGTATACTTACATAATCAAGATATTAAAATTTAGTTATCGTTCTTTCCGCTGAAATGTTTATACATGTCTGATAAGCTTGTCTCCATTATCTGTAAGATCAGTATAAAAGTGACTTTACAATTGACTTAATGAAGGCTTTATTTTCTCCTCTAGGTCTTAGACACTGGTTTTAGGTTGCAGTTAAAATACGTGGTGCTTACTATCTAGGAACCTTTTGGCCTGGGCCCCTGTCTGTCTTTTTCAAGTCAATACACATTTTTCATAGAGGAATCTTAATGCAAATGCACTGCAAAATGTGAAGAGGAGATACAAAATTTAAAATGGTGGCCGTGGTGTAAAGTTCTTAAGTCTAAAATCAAAGAATTTCAGTCTTTTACTTTTAAAAGTGTGCTTTTTCTTTTTGGTAGGGAGGAGGGGCATGGAAATATGGGACGATGCTTTGCCCATGATTTTTGAACACTTGGGGGCTGATCACTCTCTTTTTCCCCATCACAGCTGATTTTTTTTCTGTGTGGTGATATTGAGGTAGGGAGGTGTGAGTTATGGGAGGTGATCAGGTCAGGCTAGCTTCTGTGTGTATGTATGTGGCCTTGCTGTCTCCTTTATTGGTTAGAAGCAGCAGCAGCCCTAAAAATGACATGCACCCAAAATCAGCTACTCAGAGCAAAATCTACCACTGGAAGGGATGGACAGGGACAGTGTGCCTGCTGTCATCAGTTCTTTTTTTGTTGTTGTTTTTAATGGTTTTTAAAAAGAACAAAGGAGCACACAACTGAATTGATGTTACTTTGTGACATAGGGGTCCTTTGCGTATAGGCAGATATCCTTTAGGATCATGGCTTCCAAAATTTTGCTCTTGTGACTGTTTTGAACCACAAATATAATTCTGTCTGTGACCCAAGCCAGCCATAAAAACATGCAAAATGTATCCATTAAGATCACAAACTCATCTACAAAAAAATTCCCACCACCACCATCATCTCAGGTGTCAGCCAACAGTTTGGGAACCTCTGCTTAAGGGACTCTCCTGGGTGTGAGAAGGAATAACCACTTGCCCATTCATCATAGTAATGTTGCTTTAGTGTATTTAATCTTTAAGTAACAAAATTTCATCTCTTGGTGTTATCGCACAAAGATATAGAGAAGTAAAGAATGAGATTTTGGGACGATCAGCAGATTGAGTGATCGAGACTGGCATAATTTTTGTAGGGAGAAAGATAAATAAAAGTACAGCAGTAGCATTTAACTTTTAAAAGGGAGACTGACAAGATGAGGAAAGTAGTTAAAAAGAAACTAAAAAGCCCAGTTCCAAGGGCTACAAGTTTGCAAGAGGCGCAGTGACTGTTTAAAAGCACCCTTCTGGAAGCCCAGATTAAATGCATCCTGCAAGTTAAAAAAGGAAGCAGGAAGACCAAACGTTTTTCACTGTGCTTAAATGGGGAGGTCAAGGAGGCTATTAGAGCAAAAAATACATTCTTTAAGAAAGGGAAGGCTAGTCCCAATGAAAATAATATGAAGGAGCATAAACACTGGCAACGTAAATGTAAAGTGTTAATAAGGCAGGCCAAGAGATTTTGAAGGGAGGCTTGCTAACGAAGCAAAAACAAGCTACAAAACCTTTTTCAAATACATCAGAAGCAAGAAGCCTGCTAGGGAGTCAGTTCGGACATTAGATGACAAGGGAGCGAAAGGGGCACTCAATTACAAAGAAGCTGAATGAGTTCTTTGCATCGGTCTTCACTGCAGAGGATTTTTGAGAGGTACCCATGCTGGATCCTTGCTTTGTGGGCGAGGAATTGGAAGAGCTGTTACAAATCAATGTGACGTTGGAGGATGTTCTAGGGCAAATTGACAAACTGAATACTAACAAGTCACCAGGGCCAGATGGCATTCACCCCAGAGTTCTGAAGGAACTCAAATATGAAATCACAGACCTACTGTTAGTAATTTGTAACCTGTCACTAAAATCTGCCACTGTACCCGAGGACTGGAGGGTGGCAAATGTAACCCCGATATTTAAAAAGGGATCCAGAGGCGATCCTGGAAACTACAGACCAGTAAGCTTGACGTCTGTGCCGGGCAAAATAGTGGAAACCATCATTAAGGACAGAATTACAGGGCATGTTGACAAACATGGCTTAATGGGGAAGAGTCAACACGGATTTAGTAAAGGTAAGTCATGCCTCACTAACCTGTTGGAATTCTTTGAGGGTGTAAATAAGCATGTGGACAAGGGAGACCCAGTAGATATAGTGTACCTGGATTTCCAGAAAGCATTTGATAAGGTCCCTCATGAGAGACTCTTGAGAAAATTAAAAAGTCATGGGATAGGAGGTAGTGTCTTACTATGGATCAGAAACTGGTTAAAAGATAGAAAGCAAAGGGTAGGACTAAATGGTCAGTTTTCACAATGGAGAGATGTAAAAAGTGGTGTGCCTCAGGGATCTGTATTGGGACCGGTGCTGTTTAATGTATTCATTAATGATTTGGAAAAGGGTGTTAAGAGTGAGGTGATCAAATTTGCAGACGACACCAAGTTATTCAAGGTAGTTAAAACACGAGCAGACTGTGAGGAACTGCAACAGGATCTTACGACACTGGGTGCCTGGGCATCTAAATGGCAAATGAGATTTAATGTGGACAAGTGCAAAGTGATGCACGTAGGGAAAAATAATCCAAACTATGCGTACACAATGCTGGGTACTAAGCTAGGAGTTACCACTCAGGAAAAGGATCTGGGGGTGGTTGTGGACAATACAATGAAATCCACAGCGCAGTGCGCAGCAGCAGTCAAAAAAGCAAACAGAATGTTAGGAATTATTCGGAAGGGGATAGAGAATAAAACTGATAATGTCATAATGGCTCTATACAAATCAATGGTGCGACCGCACCTCGAGTATTGTGTGCAGTTCTGGTAGCCCCTTCTCAAAAAAGGCATAGCTGAATTAGAAAAGGTACAGAGAAGGGCAACAAAAATGATCAAGGGCATGGAAGGGCTCCCGTATGAGAGACTTGGTAGGCTGGGCCTCTTCAGTTTGGAGAAGACAACTGAGAGGAGAAATGATAGAGGTCTATAAAATCATGAGTGGGGTGGAACTAATAAACAAGGAGCAGTTATTTACCCTCTCAGCTAGTATTAGAACTAGGGGACACTCCATGAAACTCATGGGTGGCAAGTTTAAAACCAATAAAATATTTTTTCACTCGGCGTATAATTGGGTTGTGGAATCTACTGCCAGAGGCTGTGGTAAGGGCCAGTACTATAGCTGAGTTTAAAAGCGTTTTGGACAAGTTTCTGGAAGATAGGTCTATTAGCCAGACAGGATCAGGGAACATGACGGGAGCTGGGGGAAAACAACAGGGAATGAATCCAACATTGTGACCTGTTGGGTGCTTCTCCCAAGCCACCGTGATTGGCCACTGTCGGAGACAGGATGCTGGGCTAGATGGACATTTGTCTGACACAGTATGGCACTTCTTATGTTCTTATGAGTTTTTCGCCATTTGCTATGCAGAGGCAATGAAACGCTTTATTTTAAAGAGGAAAGATTCCTCAATCTGATCAAAGTCCTCTAGAAAAATTTATTGTACATTACTAGGAATCACGTGATTCACTCACAGCAATCTGCGGAAAGTCGATCATTGCATGGTTTTCTGTCTTGCTATGCCCATCGCACCAGATGCCATAGTGGCATTTTTATCACTGCTCCTAATCCAAAATTGTGCGGTGGTGTGTTTTTAAATAAATAGATTTCCGCCAGAAAGTTCATATTTAGTGTCTACGTAAGGAGCCTGATTTCTCTCGCCCACCCATAAGTAGCCTGATTACCACCCCCTGAGGGGTTGAGAAGTAATAATTCCTATTAAAGCCCATGGTAACAGCATGTGCTGGAGCTATTCCTAAGATCTTAGAAAAGTGTTCTCTTAGAGTCAATATGTCTAATGCTCTGCTAAGCGGAATCACGTTTCAGTATGAAGATAGCTTTTTCCAGCTACACATGTTATTTTGTTGGCCGATAACAAAGTATATTATTTGAGATTGGCAGACTCATCTAACCCAAGAATAAGCCCAGGCAAAGCATAGAATATTTCCTGTTCTGCAAGTTGGACTCTGATAATTTTACATTGTTGATCCGAAATCCTAAACAAATTGTCACTTTCTACAGAGAGGGAGAAATTTTCTTTATTTCCAATATGGCAGCAAGATTGTTTGGTCAAACGGTACACTCTAAAAGCAATTTTGTGTTCTTCAAGAGCACATAGAACATATTGAATGCATGAATCTTCCATGTATCTTTACATATTGTTTCTTTCCCTCATTCTTCTTCCCCATTTTTTTTCTTTCTCTCTCTCATTCATATATATATATATATATATATATATATATATATATATATATATATATATATAATCCTTCCTTCGAGAAGCTACAGACTTGTATATCTTGGCCAAATGTATCTTCTTAAATTATCATATCTGTAGTAGACTATTATTGATCTACTCTTGGGCTTTTTGGATAGTTTTCATGTAAGTAAGCTTTGTAATTTTATAGGGCCCAATAGTTTGAGGGGCAGACCACAGTAGTATTGGGTTTTTTGTTTTGGTTTAATATTATTTGTGATGCTAAGCTAGTTTTGAAGTTGTGGTCTAAGAATGGCTGCTTGTCTCTGTGGATGAACGTTTCAATCATTAGTCTCTTATTGGCTGGGCAATGGGCAGTTCCTTTATCTGTCTCCATTGTTATCCAGTGTATATATGCAGCCCTTGGGGGAGGTCGTGAGAGGGTTCAGGGTGCAGTGTCACCAATATGCTGATGATACTCAGCTGTACCTCTCTTTTTCAACTGACCCAGACCCTGCTTTCTCTTTGCTATCCCAGTGTTTGGAGGTCTTGGCGGAATGGATGTGGCAGAGCAGACTGAAGCTCAACCCCGATAAGACGGAGGTGATGTTGGTGGGGAGAGCGAGGGAGGTGTTGACCCCCCCTCGATTGGGGGGGTTTGCCCTCCTTTAGCTCAACAGGTTCGGAGTCTGGGGGTGGTATTGGACGCAGATCTCCACCTGGAGCGACAGGTGGAGGTAGTGGTGAAGGCCACTTTCCGCCAGTTGTATCTGGTGCGGAGGCTGCATCCGTACGTCTCCAGCCCGGACCTGACCTCCCTCATCCATGCCTTCGTCACCTTGAGGCTGGACTTCTGCAATGCGCTCTAGTGCAGAATGCGGCGGCCCGGCTCCTTTGAGAGACGGGTTGTCGGGAGCACATAACACCTGTGCTCCGGACTCTGCGCTGGTTGCCAATAGCGAGCCGAGCCAGGTTCAGGGTTCTGGTATTGATCTATAAGGCCCTTCATGGTCTGGGCCCCTCATACCTCAGGGAGCGCCTCACCCTCTGCGGCTCCTTCGGTCTCCAGAGTGGCTCCTTCGGTCTGTTGGGGGTGCCTTCGTGGAGGCCCCCCGTGTTAAGCGGGGGGCCACAATGGAGAGGGCATTCTCGGTGGCCACACCTTTGGAACTCCCTCCCGGAGGAAGCTCGCCTGACCCCAAGCCTTTTAACATTCTGGCCAATTTGTAAAACTTGGCTGTTTGCCCAGGCCTTTGGGGAGGGTGGCTTAGAAGGGGTTTTTATCCCCCTTCACCCTTATTGTGTTCGTTATGATCCTTGGTTCTGTTTTAATTGTTGTATTTTAGGAGTGTTTTAAGTATTTTATAGTTGTATTGTTATATTCATATTGAGATTGTAAGCCGCCCAGAGCTGTTTCAGGAGGGCGGGGTATAAATGTAATAAATAAATAAATTAATAATAAATAAATACTTAAAGATAATGCTATATTTTGGAAAAGTGACCTAGTCTTTAATTTTGCTACAGAGCAACTAGCTTGCCCATAGCGGAAATAGCTGTGATATTTTTGAAACCTCAGTCTTGGTCAGATTTCTAGTAGGGACTTCTTTTGGCATAGCTGTCTATGATCTATTCCAGTAATGGGGGAGTACAAGGTCCTAGTAATGCTTGTAATTTGGCAACAAGAGGCTCCCTCCCACGCATTCCAGTTCAGCCGTGGTATTGTCTTCAACATATATCAATTCCAGCCATCCTTTCCTACATATTTTTTTTTTAAAAAAAGAACAGTGCTGTTAACCATTGGGGGGGGGGGAGGAGGAAGTGTAGCTGTAAATATCGTTAGCTAAATAAAATTCTGAGCATCTTATCTACACTTGTCAAAAGATCCTTTTGCTTGTCCAAATTCTCAGATTTATATCCTTAAGGGATTTTTAACATACAAATTGGCAAGAGTGGGAATCGGTTGGATACAGATATTTTGGAAGTTATTTGAAAGAGGCAAGACTCAAGAGCTCTTGTCTCTACCTCTACAGAAAACAACACAAGGGGTTTAATATCGGTGTCTAGACCTTGCATATCTTTGGTCTCCCTACTCCCCATTTGATCCTCCAGTTTGCCGCAGAGCCACTCTGTTGAATGATAGTGGTCCATGTGAATAATGAGCAACTTGATCATGTCTGTAATAAGACTATTATTGATCTACTCCTGGGCCTTTAGGATAGTTAGCTTCCTATAAGTAAGCTTCGTAATTGTATAGGTCCCAAGAGTTTGAGTGGCAGACCACAGTAGTATTAATTTTTTTGTCTTGCAAAAGGCAAGAGCTTGTGAAGGAAGTAGTCTAACCCAAATGAAAGCTGTTGTTGCATTTATGTCCCTATCCACTCGGTTCTTAATTGGGCTTAGAGACTACCTGTTCAAATCCTGAAGGGGGGGGTTTGGCAAGGCTTTTGGCCTTTTATCAGAAATCCTGTCCAAAGAGGATGTTGAAGTCTCCCAAATCTCGTCTTCTGAAGTAACCCTGAGTCTGACCAGCCAGTTAACCAGGATAATGCTTAAAAAACAACTGTGCTCATTTTCTCCAGATTTGCTGAAGATATTAAGGAAGTCCAATTGTTTCCATTTTTCTCCATAATCTCCCTAGCTAGTCAATTATGACTATAAATATTTTTGACGTTAACTTTAGTTAGTTAATTATCCAAACGAAAAACCTACCGTTTCAAAAAAGGTTAAAGGTAGAACTATTTCCAAACAAAAAAACCTCCCTCATTCCAACACATACATTTCCCACTAACTTACTCCAAAAAATATTAACATTAATTAAAATTCCTATTAAAAAACATTTAACATATATTACAACAAAAATTAATCGCCAAAAAGCATGGAAATTTCAAGATTTTCTGTCTATTTCATAAGTTACCATCAACATAAACGTAAGATGCACCTAAATCATTTACTCTTACTAATATTTATCACTAACTAAACCATCAAACTTGCTCGTTAATCATTAATTATAATTTGATGAACAGTTTTTTCAAACTACCTTAACTGTCGTTTACATGTATACAAATTGTGTACACTTTATACAATGAACTGTTGACACTATCGGTGTAGACAACTGTATAGAATCTTTTCGATAGAATGCAATTCTGCACGAAAGGACAGTTAAGGCAGTTTGAAAAAATTGTTTGTCTGATAAATTAATGCTTAACAATGAACAAATTTGATAGTATGATTTTTATATGTACATTATATTTTTCAGTTTATTTTCTGTGTTTTTATTTCATATCTATTTTATGTGGTGGTTCATGTGTTGTAACCTGCCCCCCATACCCCTTGGGATGGGGTATAAATTAAATCAATTCATCAGTCATAAAGGTACTATCTTTATTTCTTTTCTGTCTTTATGCCTCTCATCAGCTCTCTCTATGTTCTGTACACCAAAAGGGTGATGTGGTTACTATACACCAATGATTTTGCAACAAAGGGCTAAATGTGCAGCATGCAGAGAGTATCTCCAAACTGCGTTGACAACTGATGTGCAAAGTATACTTAGGAGTAACTTCAACTACTACTGAAATGCAGTCGCTCACAAGGAAATAGAACTTCTCTGCAACACCCAGCCAATGCTATACAAATGCTTAGGGGAAATATTTTGCAAGGGAAATTGATTTCCTCATCATGGAGTTTATCAATACACCTGATCTAACACTTCTTACTCTTGGAAAAATCTGATGGAATCAACTCAAATAACCACCTTATCAACAGACATCACTGCAGTAGACCTCTTTTTTTTTTTTTTTTTTTTTACACACAAGCGCACAGCACACCGTTCTCTCTCTCTTTCTCGTGCATGCGGCACACCGTTCTCTCTCTTTCTTGCGCGTGCAGAACACCTCTTTCCCCAGGATCAATCACCACTGCCACCATTTGCAGCCTCACAGGGAAGGCTACAGACTTTTTGAAAAGACGCCATGCTTTCGCATGAGCCCACGTGGGGCTGCTGCCATCTTCCTATCGCTGTGTGAGTATGCTGGGAAATGTAGTCGTAGCATGCCCAGACAGAAAACATGGAGGCAGCCCCAGTGTCACTCACGCAACAGCAGAGCATGCAGCATCGGGCCAGTGAGGGGGGGAGGAGGGAAGAGGGCTGAGGGAGCGGTGTAGTTCCTCTTCCCCCCACCCCCTCCAGATGCTGCCAAACCTGCTGGGGGGGCGGGGGAGCTCCGTTGTGGCCACAATGCTAAATCCCTCTGCCCCGAGCAACAGGGAGTTAGCGGTGCGGGGTCCTAATGCAACACCCCACTGTTCCCCCATGCCTACTAGGTGCCCAACCCCACTGGCACTGCTGGGAAGGGGGGGGTCTGTTGCCGCTCAGCTCCCTAGCCCCTCGCAAGAAGTGTCTTGGAACGTACAGAGGCTGCTCCTGATGAAAGTCATGGGACACTTCTTGCGAGGGACTGGGGAGCCGAGTGGAGACAGGACGGTCCTTTTGGGGGACTCCCCTTCCCAGCAGTGGGGTTGGGCACCTAGTGAGCACGGTGGAACAGAGTGGTGTTGCATCAGCGGAATGCCTAACTCCCCAGCTCCCTGTGAGCCGAGATTGCTGACAGCAGCGAGAAGTCTTGTAACTTGGCTCCCGACACTGCTTTTCCCCCCCAAGTGGCAGCCTCTAGGTGCACATGCGCTAGCCTGGCAGAACTGTTTTTTAATCGTTAGTATCGCTTCATTCCCTGTACTTATCACTTCCAGACTAGAAAAGCACGTCCTCAACATCCAATACTATAAAACTGCGAACTGTAAGGCTTTAGCTCAGCCAGAGGAAGGAGATATCACTCAGAACAAATCCTTGGGGGACAGTGCATTTTGATCACCAGCCATTAACGCTTGCATCGTTATAACTTTTGATTTCCTGGCTTGATCTTGTTAAAAAATTGCATATACTTATAGCACGCTCTTAAATTTTCAGAACTGCAGCTCAAGCAGTTTCTGAAATATAGGGGCTTCAACTTCTCCCCTCTTTAATGGAGAGCAGTCCTACCTTTAACTTTCTAGGCATGACCGTGCCTAGAAAATAAGTTTTAAGGTGGATATATACTTAGTTCGTTTTCTTTGGCGCTTAAGATAAAATCTCACGACCTCAAATATTTCAGTATAGTGTCTTCAAATTGTGCAATATGAAAACAGTACAGTGTGTTTTGTGAATAGGATTTAGGAAGGCTGCCAAGTTCGCTATAATAGAGCTGGATGGTTTTAAATTATGTTACATTGACTTTCTGGCAAGACTTTTTGTTAAACTGATAGTTTTAAAAGATGTGTTGTAGATGCGACACTTTAATATGCCTACCACAGTAGATCGTAATGGACAAGTTACTTAGCACAATGTGTTTTGGGTTTAGTAGCATTAGGCCAGTTTAATATTTAGCATGGAGAGGAAGATCGTTTCAGGACTAATCCTATGCTTGAAATTTTAGCGTGGCTCCACACCCATAGCAAGGAAGTTCATGTGTGATGCAAGATGTGACATGTGTGCCACATTACTTGGTTCTTCCTTGCCAGATCTACTACTGATGGAGACCTGGCCGGGAAGGTAATGGTACTCCAGCAAACAGACCAAGGAGGGGTAGCTGCCTACCTGGGATTCCTGTTACAGGGGCTGTGTGTAGACCTAAACCAGAAGTGGCTACTCCATATCCCCCCCCCCCCCCGCAACAGTAATTGCTCTGGTTTTGACACATACTATTTATTTTTTAACTTTTTATCATGCAGTATCTCTGGGAGTTGGGGCAGGTTACAATACTCTACCTATGTCTCTAGCTATAAAAGTTCACATAAATAAAACAAATTTTGAATCCTCTATCCCTACCTACTAAATACCTGGCCCAAAGGAAAAGTCTTACATTGCTTCTGGAAGGTGCAAGCAGACTTGGACTTAGATGAAACTCCAGAGAAGGGAGTTCATTAATTGTGGGGAAACTACCGCCTATGCTTCCTTGCTGTGTAAACCTGATGGACAGATAGTACATATCGTTCAGATGGTAGGGTCCAGGCCATTTAGACCCACGTACTTTTGTTCAAACAAACAGTCTTCCTGTGGCTAATCTAGCTAGTGAAATCACCCTAAGAATTCATAAGTGCAGGCACTGGAATGCAAAGGAATTTTTTATTCCTGTATCCGACTTTTCAGTGACCATTTTACTCACCACACCATTAGAGTCCGATTCTCAAGAGATTCTCTTTCCCTTCTGCAGTCAGCACCCACCAGTTAGTTCTCACTTAGGGAATTTAAGTAAAATAGTTAATGAATTGCAATAGTTTCTGCAACTCCCGTTGAGAACAATCCCATTTTTTTATCTCCCCACTTTATAAGATTTATCAAGACATATTTCTCACTGACTGCTATGTGCATGCAAAACATTAAAATCAAATTTTGAATTATTTGAGCAAGCAACAAACACTCCTAAAATGTGTTGCTTATTTACAGCTCCTATTTGAATGCCAGACCTATCCAAAAAGAGACTACTTTGAAAATAATGGCACTTTTATGCTAAATAGAATATATTTAAGAAAGATGAAACAACATTAAGTTTTTTTTAATGTCCATATCGATAACTAGATCATTACTGTCACAACACTGTAATATTTAGTTTACACATGCTGAATCAACATTTTGAAGCATAACAGTGGCAACATTTGATAGGACAGTCTACAGGTTAAAAAACAACAACATTAACACCATGTTATGCTTCAAAATATTTATATAATCAATGTACAATTGAATGAATAAATATTGAAGTAGGTAGCATAGTTTGTCATTTGTAAGTAAGGACCTATGTCCACCCTGTTAAAGCAACACAATTTCTGACACACTGCTCATACAAAAATGTGGTGATGCTAATACAGATCTTTTCATCCAAAATACTCGCTGAGTATGTTAGAAAGCAGAATTGTTTAAATTACTCTGCAGCAGAACAAGGCAGTTTAATGGTTTTAGGTCAGAAAGTGAAGAAAATCCCAGGGTCTCTCCCCAAACACTCTTAGCTTTCTCAAACACTGTTGTAGCATTCTTGAAAAAAATACCATGGCCTTTCTGCATTCTAAACATTTATAGAAATGGAGTGCGGGCCAACGATCTTCAGTGACACACATTTTTCTTCATGTTTACATGGCTTTTGACAAACGCTAAGCAAAAGGAGAGTCTATTAATTGAACTTTTCAAGTAACTGTGTAACTTTACTACTATTAAAATATACCCTGTTCTACTATAACTTGGTTTCTAGAAGGATTATTTAAATTTGTGGAGGATAGGCCCATCAATGACTCTAAAACATCCTGACACAAGGTGCCTCATACCTTGTCTGCCTCTGAAATGCTTGTACTCTGCTAATACTAAATGGGACTCATAGAAATATAGGACTGGAAGAGACCTCAAGGATGATCTAATCCAACCCTCTGTTCCAAGGCAGGCTATCCTCTGCCTACAGCATTGCATTTAAAGGAATTTGAACATTTTAAGGAAGAATACCCCTCCACCCCCTTTTTAAAAAACAAAAACAAAACACACACACCAAGGAAAATGTTTTTTCAACAAGAGATGAGGTTAAAAGTGAGTGAGTCACAGCTCTTCTGTTGTTTTTACTTGGAGAGAGAATTGTGTTAAACAGCAAGACACTGGAATTTTTACATGTTGCATGCAGGCCTGAGCACTTCCATTAAAAAAAAACAAAAAAAACAAATTAAATACTTTGGTTTCAGATGGATTAGAAATTCACAAGTCTGCAATCCATGCAACTAGATTTCACTGTCTGATACAAAAGTGTCAATTTCTTCTGCTTAAGGAGGAATCCTTTTGATCATACTCGGTAGCAGGAATCAGTGGCGATGGAATAAGCATGGATTTTAAATATTTTTTGTTAAAATGTCAGGGGTAGTTTTGAACTTTAAACAAGATGCGATCATTCCTGTACTCCTTTAACGGGGGTGAAAGCCGGTGTCTACCTTGCTTCCTGCATGCAGACTCTAGAGAGATCCGATTTCCACATTCTCAATTACTCCACAACATAAAAATTCATAAAAGCAAAAAAAAAAATTAAAATGGTGAAAAAACTATTTTCTGTTACATTCCATTTTCTGTTATTTCTTCCTGGCCACTGCAGTGATACAGTGGAGCAGCATGAAATACAGGATAGGAGAGCAGAGAGAGGGATGGAGCATTCTTTTCCTCCTTATTGTGCAAAGGATTATTCCATGTTGTGTACCAGGAGTGGTACTGTGGAATGAGTTGACTGCTGAGTATGAAGAAATGCTTTACTGACAAAATTTAAATACCGTTGTGGGGGGCCTTATTACCCTGCCCCTCCTACCAAAGGCAACCCGGGGCAGCTTACAATATAGAATATAAAATACATAATAAAATAACTCAAAGGGGCAAAAACAAAAGAGGGAAAACGCAGCCTCCCCACAGTGGGGAGAGGGACGTCCGAGGCTGAATGGCTTTAATCAGCCAATCAAAATTCAAAGTTGTATCACCATCACCGTAATCCTAGGAAGGGTGCTAAATTGACTTGGAGTGGGGGACATGGGGTGCAGGAGGGAGGGGTGAGTGTGTGTGTTGGGGTGCAGGTAGGGCTTCCAGGTTATGGAAACTTCAAAGAGGGACATGCTGTGCACTCACCCCTGCTACCTTGATTTTCATAAAGATGTATAAATTAACATTAATTACTGTAAATGAACTCTCACACAGAAATCACCCACTCTCCCCTTGACCCTTTCAACATATGCTGCTCCCTTCCCACACATGGGATGGGGCAGACACACACTAGTGTTCTCTCTCTTTCGCACACACACACTATGGTGCCAAGAGGGGGTGTTTTCTCCCTCCCAGCTGGTGACACGGGGGCTGCCCAGAGACAGAAAACTAGTTCATCCTGGCAGGGACTGGATCATTCTCTTCCCCTCTACAATAGACTATGACTGTGCTCCTCACAGCTCCAGCTGGGGCCCTGCTGCTGAACCCAGAGGCAAGGGGCAGGAGAAACCCCCCCCCCCCCCCATGCCTCCAGGCATTTGCTGCTTATGGGGAGGGCCTGGAATAGTTCTGCAAGGGGAGGAACCTGGCTGCTCACTGCTGTTCCCCTAGTGCCAGCTGGCCAGAACTGTGGGGAAACTCCTCAAAGGAGCAGTAAGCAGAGCAGTCGGGGGGCGTGGGTGGGGGTGGATTTCAAGTGTCCTGACTAGACTGGGGGAGAGGGGATGGTTCCCAGGCTCCTCCAAAATGGGATTGTCTCTCAAAAAGGGATACCGGTTCCCTCCTCAGGGCAAGAGGAAGGGGTGAGTGTGTGAGAATGCGGTGCCGGGGCGGCTGCTACTATCTGTCTGTGTGCGTGTTCACCGCTGGGCATTGGCCCCTCTAAGTGCCCTGCTGCTACCCCATACTATTACCCCAAACCCATTCTCACTGCTGCTGTGCCACACTGATGTCATCTTGGGAAGTGTACTGAGCTTCCCCTTACCTCTTAGCCCCAGTCTCCTTACACACTCCTGCACGCACTCTCTGCTCCTCCTCTATCCCCTCGCTCGCTCTCCCCTGCTCCCCTAACCGCCTTTGTCCCTTCTCCCTTGCTGCCCCCCATGCCTGGAACTCCCTCCTTCCCCATATCCGCCTTCCCTCCGCACCTTCAAATCCCTCCTCAAAACCCACCTCTTCCTCGCTGCCTTTCCTGACACCAGTTAGAACGTTCCTTTCAATATACTGTCTGCCCTCTCTGCAGAGTCCCGCCTAACTGCAACCAAGCCAAGCATGTGCACCTGAGACTTCACATCCACTTGAATGTAATTTATCCCGTGTCTCTCCCTATGTCCCCTCTTCTTGTTTTTCCTTCTCCGTGTCTATTAGATTGTAAGCCGTAGGCAGGGACCGCGTCTATCTTATTGTTCTGTAAAGCGCCAGGTACACAGCTGGTGCTATGCAAATGTTTATAATAATAATATGGTAACAGAATTAGCAAAGAGTATCTTCAACCAAACAGAGAAAACTGTCCTGTTTGTGAGGCTAGTGTAATCGTATGACAGGTATTTGTGGTGTTAAGTAAGCGCTACTGGTGTAAGATTTAAATCCATTTTTTGCTTTGTATAATTGAGTTCTCCCACCCCATTGGATAGGTTTTCTTACAAGAATCTCTAATTTTTTCTAAACAAGGAAGTGTTTCCTCAGTCTGCAAAAGAGGCTGAGAGATTGGGTGAACTTTGGAACTAGCATTAATAAGAGTGTGCCATTTTCAGGTACTTTTTTCTTGAATGTACGTAACTTCTTAGTTTGTGACGTGCTAAGTACCTGTGTGATGTGTGGCTCATTTCACTTGATGGTGATCTTGTTTTGTCATGGGGCACTTTTTGTAATTGACATACAAGACACCATTGTCTACATGACCTAAAAGTTTATTTAAAAGTGCTCTTTTACACGCCCATTACAGGTGGTGTGTAATGCACCATATACTGGCTGGTGTATGTATGCATGTGACCTCAGAAGTGGCTTGTCTGGTCATACTTGTTGAAGTTTGGCTTAGGTGATTTTCAGGAGAGGAGCCTTGAATGTTCTAAACGGAAGGGATGATTAGCCTTGCAAGCAATCTATTAAGTACTAGCACCATTGGGTGTTTTTAGATACAGCAAACATCCAGGAGAAATGTGTAACATCCAGAACTTTCTCTGTGTCTAAATTACTCACCCAGATCTTAAACATCCAGATCTTTGAACTTCTGCGTAGAACTTATCGAAGAAGTTTTGTTCTCCTGGTAACCTGCTTTGCTCCAGGCAGCTGTGGTCACTTGGTTTCCATGGCAGCCTGTCACGTTTACAGCTGCGGCTACTTTAGGCTGCCTCAGGGCAGTGTGTGTGTGAAGAATGAATCCGGAACTTACTTGTGGACTTGTAAACTCAGAAGACTGAAACATCCAGAACTTTAATGTGTGTCTAAAAATGCCCATTGAGTCCCCATGTTATGGCTTCCATAACTGGTTTAGGGTGTAGGCCAGCCAGACCCATCCCTGAACCAAAATGGCCTTTCCTCACAGATGACCACTGAAGAGGAAACATCCATTGAGATGATCTTGTGATGCAGTTTTGACCACTATCTTCATGTACATAAAGTGTAACTAAGCCAACAACACTCTACTGAAGGTTCTCCTGCTGACTGACCATATAGAAGATACTGAATCCAGTACATAGAAAAAGAAAATTTTAAAAAGTTTTTTAAAAAACTAGTTGAGATATTTTGTCTTTGGTACCAGTAGTTGTATTTTGGTGCCAAGAAAGCCTCTCTAGTCATGTGTTAATTGCATTTTACCAAGATCATAGACTCTGGTCCTTTTCTGTGGTGTGTCTGTCTTTGGTAATGCTGGAGGTCCACAAAGTGATCCTCAGGCCTTGCCATGACTACAGCAAAACAGGCTTTAGTCCCTGCCTCACTTCCTGAAAAGATCATACTGCACACTTATAGTAAACCTTGGAGATGGCTGTGGGGCCGCCAGTGATTGAAGCAGGCTACCTTGTGTAGCCGTAGCCAGCCCATGTTGAGTGTATATCAGCTGTAACCATTTCCTCCTTTAACTTTTCCCGATATCATATGACATCAATACTTTGGATAAACCACTTCTGCACTAGCAATGTTTGGAGTTTTCCTTATATCCTTACATCCAGTTCAATTTCCAATCTGTATGTGTTCCTCTTCCTTAGGGCTCTCAGTGTTAAAACATGTTCTTACACCACGTGTGAAGGCAGCTCATATTGCTGTTGACACAATGAAGAATTACTTGGATGCAGTTTATGATGTTACAGTAGCATATGAAGGTACTGTGGACCACAAAGGACAAAGAAAAGTAGCACCATCCATGACTGGTGAGTTGTCACTATTTTACAAAATGTATGCATGCAAAAATGTTTAGCCCAGACCTTTGGTACAGCTCCCTATGGTTTTACTTCTCATAATGTAAACTCAGTGGTTCCTAGAGTGGGGAAAGGGGCAGGTCCCCAGGGGAGACCCGGATAGTATTTGGAGGGAGGAGGTGTGCGAGAAGGATCACAACTTCCAAAGCCCTAGTTCCACTAAGCTAGGGGAAATTTCCAAAATGGTAGGATAGCAAAGAGGAGAAAGTGGAATAGGGATGGTTGGCAATAGCAGGGTGGCAGGTGGGGGAAAGGGAACCATGTATGTGGCAATGGAGGAAGGCTCAGGTACCCCAGACAAGAGGAATAGGGGCATGATTCCAAAGGTTTGGTGGGTTCAGTCATTCTGAAGACTTCTCTGTTGTAGGGGAGTCTACAAATGTAAGGTGACCTTGAGCCAGTCACAATATTCTTTCAGCGTAACCTACCTCAGGTTGTGAGGATAAAAGTTGTGTGTGTTATATGTAAAGCACTCCAAGTGTCATGGCCGGGGGGGGGGGGGGGGGAGGGAGGCGCTATATAAAAATAAAGATGACTATTCTTATTATTCATCCTTACTCCACCCTTCCTTGTCTTCAAGGGGTATTGCATATTTTAGTGGATATTATATGGCGAGGCTATTCCTGTGCCCTGCTGTTCGTGGCAGCTGGATCGTTGGCAACCAAACACAGATTTGTGCTGCCCACATGAGTATATTTGTGTAAAGGTGGACTAAAGTGGCCTTGGTATACCTATGTGTCTCTACTTTCTCCCTCCCTAGTCTTGTCCAGATCATAGGAACTGGCCCTTTTTGGGGGGGGGGGGGGTAGTGTCGGGGAAGTGGTCGGCTACAGCAAAACAAGCTTTAGTCCTGCTGCATTCCCTGCAAACGCTATACTGCACATTTAGAGTAAACCTGGGAGATCACTGTGATGCCAGTAGCGAGTGGGTCCAAAAAGTTCAGATACCACTGCTTTAGTGTATAAAGGCTATAGTTCTGTACACCTACGAGCAGAAGTATATGCTTATAAATAATATGCTCCCCCTTGATAAACAACAAATAAAATCATTGGAATGTATCTAATATATTTAAAATTTCATACATAGTAGTAATAATTATCCTGTATCATTTAAAATTACAGAAGTATTTCGTAATAATCCTTTTACTCTCTGGAAACTCTGAGTGCAAAACAGAGGTCCAACAGTTGTCCAGTGCTTGATATTCCGTGTGGTTTGACTTGTCATTTTAATACACTAAAAGTCTGGTCTTGCCTGTTAGTTGATAAGGCATTTTTGTCTTCTATATCCACACATGTGCAGTGTCTGGTGTTTCAGTTGGATCAAAGAGACAGAGCATTTTTTACCTGGTTGGAAGTACTGTTTGTGTTGAGCTTTGCCTGCTCTTCTGTACTAGTGTGATGGCATCAGAATCGCTCTATATAACACTCAAGAAAGGAGATCTTAAAATTTCATAATAATGACTGGGGTATTAGTTAGGGAAATTGTTGGCCATGAATCTTTTGTCCCAAAAATACTAGAAAAAGCTTCTAGTTGGCACCACTCTTTATGATTAAAATGTGGAAGCGTGCAATAACAAGATCTAGAAATAATCTGACCACCAACCTTCCTCCATATTCATGTTTCAAGCTTGTCCAAAAGGCAGCATACAAATCAACAATGCTAGGAGCCCATGTCTTTAAAATTTGGACTAGTTACACGTTTAAACATTAAAGGCAAGTGCTGTGATATCTGTTGTTCAAATCACCAAGGAAAAGAGTGAGAATTCAGTCCAATTCTAAACTATGTTGTGTGGAAGTTATGTTACTCCTAAGCTAATATCTCATGATTCCTGTGATGGATTTAGGAATGTGTGCTTCATTATGTATGACTAAGCATATTAGTAGAATCTCAAGGCTTTTCAATATATGAGAGGAAATCCAAACTTGGAATGAATAAAGACAGAAGAGAAAGGGATTTCACTTAAAATTCTGTCACTATTTTAATCTTGGAAAAGATTACAGATTAGCTGGCCATATTTTCAGTGACCTATTTTTTTCCTGGACTTGACACCAGGATAAGTTATAGCATCATCTTGGTTGTAATTTCCTCAGGCATATGCTTAAAACATGTAACTGAAAAGGTTGAAATATTTACTACCACAGTCTTCAGTTTACCCTAACCAAAAAAAGTTAGTAACGCAAATGATTTAGCTTCATAATCTTATTGATACAGCAGAATAACTCTTGCTGTAATCTCATCTATACAGTTCCACAGGAGGCATATTTACATGCAAGATTGCCAAGTGTTTTCAGGATTGAAGCATTAGAAGGTCAAATTTCACTGTACACTCCAGAGCATAATAAGAGGGAGAAAAACTGAACCTTGAGAACATCATTCCTCTACAGCCTAAATCCTGTTCTCTTCAAGCATTACTACACCATGATTTAAGGCATGCATTGTAATGGCTATATATTCAGTGGAATCAGTAAAAACTTCAGGCTACTGAAGCTGGCATTATAGGGTATGTATTAGTACAGTACATAGATTTTTGTGTCATAGTAGAATTCCATTTTATGCAAAAAACGAAGTGGCAATGCAGACTTCTTAATTTGCAGAAGACCGCAACATGGTTGATGTTTTTTTTTGTTTAGCAGTCTTGATTGGAATTTACTGTATCCCATCAATGGTCTTGTCGAGCTGTGGAACGTCTTGCTGACTGAGGCCATCGATTGGATAGCTTCAAGGCGTCTGCTCTCCAGGCAGCAGCACCGCGGACCTCCCTGGTTTTCGGAGGGGCTACGGGAGCTGAAGCAGGAGGGAAGGCGGTTGGAGCGACGATGGCGTCTTTCACATGCTGAAGCCGACAGGCTGCAGCATAGAGCGAGTTTACGAGCCTATGCTGTTGCTATGCGAACAGCAAAGAAAGAGTTCTTTGCTGCTCTTATAGCATCTGCTAAATCCTGTCCAGTGAAGCTGTTCTGGGTGGTGTGGGGGCTGGTCAGTCTGGCCTCCCTTCACCTTGGAGTGGAGTCATCTAGTGCCCGCTGTGACTTGTTTGTGGATTATTTTGCGGACAAAATCGCTTGGATTCACCATGGTTTTGACGCTGCATTTTCTGCAGTAGGGCAATTGGAGGTTATGGAGGCCACACCTTGTCCTTGTTTGTGGGATCAGTTGATGACCCCAGCCAATGTGGAGGATGTTCTTGGGGCTGTTAGGGCCACCTGTTGTGAACTGGACCCTTGCCCGTCCTGGTTGGTTAAGGCCTGCCAGGAGACGATGGGGCTGTTGCTGGCGGAGGTGGTCAATGCTTCCCTTAGGGAGGGCAGGGTGCCGGGCTGCCTCAAGGAGGCGGTGGTACGACCCCTGCTCAAGAAACCAGTGCTTGACATTGACTCCCTTGCCAGCTATCGACCGGTCTCTAGCCTTCCCTTTTTAGGGAAGGTTATTGAGTGGGTGGTGGCCCGGCAGTTGCAGGCGCATCTGGATCGTGTCAGTTTTCTTGATCCCGCAGTTGGGGTTTTGCCCGGGATATGGCACCTAGACTGCGCTTGTGGTGTTGGTTGATGATCTCTGCCGAGAATTAAACAAGAGCCGTTCGGGCCTGCTGATTCTATTAGATCTGTCGGCTGCGTTTAATACCGTTGATCATGAGATGTTGGTGACACGCCTACGGGACTGTGCAGGGGTGGGTGGTACAGTTTTTTACTGATTCCGCTCCTTCCTAGCTGGAAGAACTCAGTGAATGGTACTTGGTGATTGTGGAGTCCCGCAGGGTTCTGTTGTGTCCCCTCTCCTGTTCAACATGTATAGGCAGCCACTTGGTGAGGTGGTCCAGATGTTTCGCGTGCAGTGTCATCCATATGCTGATGACACCCAGCTCTACCTCTTTTTTGTCAGACCCAGGCCCGGCAGTCTCGGTGCTTAATGGGTGCCTTGAAGCTGTAGGGGACTGGATGAGGGCAAACTGACTGAAGCTAAATTCCGACAAGACAGAGGTGATGTTGGTGGGTAAGGCAGCAGGGGTAACAGCCCCCATCAGTGATGGGGTCTGCCCTCCACTGATTCCCCAGGTACGGAGTCTGAGGGTGCTCCTTGACTCGCAACTCCCCTTGGATGCTCAGGTGGAGGCTGGGGCAAGGAGTGCCTTCCGCCAATTAAATCTGGTGCGTCGGCTTCGGCCCTATGTTTCGGACTCTGACCTGGCCACTGTCATCCACGCCTTCATCACCTCTAGGCTTGACTACTGTAATGCACTCTACGTGGAACTACCTTTGGTGATGGTACGGAGACTGCAGCTGGTGCAAAATGCGGCGGCCCATCTCCTGCTGGGATTAGACCCCTGGGAACATATTACACCGGTTCTTCGGTCTCTGCACTGGCTGCCTGTAGTCTTCCGGGCCCGATTCAAGATGTTGGTGCTTACCTATAAAGCCCTAAGCGACCTCGGCCCAACCTATTTGGCCCACGATGGAGAGGGCTTTCTTGGTGGCCGCTCCACGGCTGTGGAACTCCCTGCTGGTGGAGACCCGTTTGGCCCTGGATCTCCCCTCAATTCGACACTGTTACAAAACGTGGCTTTTTCGCCCGGCTTTCGGTGGGGGGGCGTGGTTGGGGATTTTGTATACCTCCCATTGTCTGTTTTAAAAGTTGTTTTTAATAATATCTTAGATTGTACGTCACCTAGAGCTGCCTGTGGCAGGATGGGCAGGTTACAAATGCCTTAAATAAATAAAAAAATAAAACCAACTTTCTTTGTGGGTCCTGGCCAGTCACTGATCAGTCAGCACTCATGGGGAAGGTCCGTGTTACAGCCCGTAGGAGGCAGCACTGAGCTTCTGTTTGGCTATACCCACATGGGACCGCCCCCTTGACTCCAGTTAGTCTGCTGCCTCAGACCAGGAAGGAGTGCAGCTAGCTCGCAGCACATCTTTTTCTTCAGGCCCATAGGCTGGATCAGTCCCTCCAGTGTAGAGGGATCCACCAAACCTAAAAGGCTCCTAGTCAAGAGGAGGTTTCCCCTGAAACCACAGGCGGCTCCCTTTCACCTCCTCACCCCACCCAGCAGCGCGGGCCTGGAGAGGGGAGGGGAGAGGCCCTGCAACAGGACATGCTCGTGCTCTGGAACACGGCCCGCCTCCCAAACGGGCAGAGTGGGAGAGAACCCTTCTGAGGGGAAAACTTCACGCAACTTAGCCATGGTGTGAGGGGCAGAGCAGCGAAAGAAACACCGGTAAGCCCACCTGCCCTAATAGGGACTCGGAGAGGGAGGAAGAGGCCTCTGCCCCCTCAGGAAACCCAAGCTGCAGCACTGCAATTATCAGTGCTGAACAGCATGTTCCTGTCCTGAGAGAAACTTAACATCCACCTCCTCCACAGAAGAGCATGGCTGCCCCAAAGGGAGAGACAAGGGGAAACAGAAGAGAAAGCGCTCTCCCTCCCAGCCACAGAGCCTACAAGGACAGATCCAGGGAGGCGGGAAAAGCATAATCCCAGCAAAAAAAGGCAAACTCCTCTGTTAGACTCCTCAGAGTCAGTCTGAAAGGGAATCCTCTCTTATTAAGGATCAAACTGACCTTCAACGGGGCATAGCTGCCCTAACAAACAGCTCCTCTAACCGAGGAGAACAGGACGAAGGAGAGGAACACAATGAACGCTCGGGAGTAGAGAGTCAGGGCCACGAGTCTGAATCCCTAGAGGAGGGACAACTTCCCAATAGCCCAACAAGGGAGGATACAAAGTAAGAGAATAGGGAACTCGCCTCATCCTTAAGGGACCCCCTATTCAGGTTCATTAAAAAGGCACTCCACCCCAAACAGTTAGAAGAGGATTTATCCTCGGAATCCTCAGATGAGGACTCAGCCAGAGAATACTTATCAAAAACACATAGCACAGACGAAGGATTCCCTCTAGACAAATCCTTGGAGTGACTAATCCAAGCAGAATGGGCACACCCAGGCAAGGCAGCGAGACTGTCCAAATCCCAGGAAACCATGTACTTCATAGCCAAGTCAAAGTCGGACATGTTCAGGGTCCCTAAGGTAGATGCAGCTGCTGCATCCTTGGCCTGACAATCCGTGTTCCCACAAGAGGGGGATCTATACCCTAAGGATTGCTGCGACAGAGGGATGGAGGCTAACTTTAGAAGGGACTGCAAGGCCTCAGCCACAGTACTGAGAATGACCATCTTGTCCACCTATTGTGCCAGAGCACTCTTTAATTGGATATGGCATATGGCAGGCACAGGATCCTGATCTAACGAACAAAAGAGCCAGGATCCTCCAGATTATTACTGCGCATCTCATTCCTAAATGATGCCACTACAGACACTCTCCCGTGGGCAGCAAAGACTGTGGCCACCCGCAGACACCTCTGGCTCAGGTCAGGGAAGGCAAACCCTCACACTAAAAACCTACTGATAGCAGGAACCTTCCAGGGCCCCAAGCTATTCAGTGTTTGTTTAGACAAAATTCTGGAGGAAGGGGCAGATAAGTAAAAAAAAAAAAAAAAGCACTCTCCAGGAATTTAGCCCCAGAGGAGGAATTTTCATCCTTATAGTAGGCCATTCACATTATATAGACCCTCCCCCAGATGTGGGGACTCTTCATTTCCCCAGAGGGACAATAGGGGGCAATCTAGATGGCAACAGAGAGGCACATCGGTCTCCCAGAACAAATCAACCTTCCAAAAACAGAACCCAAGCAACAAGGGCACATGACTCTCCTGCTTCCTTGCAAAATCAAAACCCACGCATAGGAGGGCACCTGCTAGAATATGCACACAAATGGAAAGAGGTAATATCAGATGCATGGGTATTAAACACGATCACCTATGGCTACTCCATAGAACTATATTGAGTGCCTCAGCCCCAATTTCTCCCATCCCAAAGTTCCCTAAAACCAGAAAAACACACAGCCCATGCTAAACAAAATCACCCGGCTGCTAAAGATAGGGGCAATAGAACCAGTCCCAAGACAGGAAATCTCTCAGGGCCTGTACTTGATCCTAGTCCCCGCCCAAAATCCATAGACTGGACAGTGGTGCAGGACTTAAAAGCCCTCAACTGATCAGTGAACTCCCTCCTCTCCCCCCCCCCGCCCCCCCCGAATGGAAACTCAGAGGTCCATTTGCGGAACCATATCCCAAGGGGACTGGTTAACATCCATAGACCTCAGGGAGGCGTACCTACACCTACCGATTTGCCCAAACCACAGACAGTGGCTCAGGTTTTTCTACAATCTGCAACACTGGCAGTGCAGGGCCCTCCCGTTCGGTTTGGCGTCAGCACCATGGACATTCACAAAGGTCCTAGTGGTTCTGATTGCCAAGCTCAGAACAGAGGAAATAGATGTCTATCCCTACCTAGATGATCTGCTAATCAGATCTCCATCATACAATCAGGCGCTAGCAGACCTCAATAGAATGATCTCCTTTCTATCCCAATACGGCTTTGTAGTCAACATCGAAAAAAGCCACCTAACTCCAACATGCTCCCTGGAGCACCTGTAAGTTCTGATCAACACAGAACTAAACTGTGTTGTCTTACCCCAACAGAGACCAGACAGGGTGCTAACACTTCTCCAACAGGTGATTACACAACCGGAATCCAGCCTAAAGACACTGACAAGTCTCCTCGGGATGATGGTCTCCTGCATCCAGCTGATCCCGTGAACATGATTACACCCGAGGTCTCTATAGAACTTCCTCCACCAGTTCCAACATCAAATCTACAAGGGTCAAAACTTTCATCTAGAGGTACCAAACCACATCAAAATAGCACTGGAATGATAGTGGGCACCACATTGACTCGCACAATGGTCTCCTCTGTCAGACCTGCACAGACTGACACGGACGACCGACGCCAGTCTCTCAGGTTGGAGGGGCACATTTGAGAGAGAACTTGGCACAGTGGACCTGGTCTAGATCAGACAGAAAACACAGCCTCAATTGGCTGGAACTAAAAGCAATAAAACTAGCCCTCCTACACTTCAGGTCGCAGCCTCAATTGGCTGGAACTAAAAGCAATAAAACTANACAGCCTCAATTGGCTGGAACTAAAAGCAATAAAACTAGCCCTCCTACACTTCAGGTCGCAGCCTCAATTGGCTGGAACTAAAAGCAATAAAACTAGCCCTCCTACACTTCAGGTCGCAGATTCAGGGGCACCACGTCCTAGTTCATATGGACAACACAACTGCCAGGGCTTACGTAAACAACCAAGGGAGGGTCGCAATCCCGTTCCCTCTTCCAGGGAGCATCTCTGCTCTTCCGGCGGGCAGAACAGAAAATCCTATCAATAAGAGCAGTACACATCAAAGGGCTATTAAATGTACACGCCGACTGGCTAAGCAGGCAAAAGAGACTCCGGAGAATGGTGTGTCTCAGAAGAAACCTTCAACTTAGTAGTACAACAGTTTGGTTGCCCAACAATAGACCTCTTTGCCTCTGCAGAGAACAACAAGGTCCCCAGATTCTTCTCCCAATTCAGGCACCCAAGAGTTCTAGCTTGCGATGTGCTCAGCCATAAATGGCCTCGGGCTGCTATACGCCTTTCCTCCTCTGCTGTCAAAGACCATAATAAAGCTACGCAGAAAAGGCGCTCGATCCTGATTGCACCCAGATGGCCTTGGTCCTCGGACCTGGTAAATCTTCAAATAGCACCTCCACTGTTTCTTCCGGTCACCAGGTCAGTGTTAATGCAAGGACCAGTATACCATCCCAATGCTCAAATTTTCAAGCTGACTGTGGAGATTGAATGGAGAGCGCAGAAATGTCTGGGATACTGAAAGGCACTAGTCACTACCTTGTTAGCAGACAAGCGTAAATCCTCTCACCATATCTACCAATGTACGTGGAAAACCTTTGCCAGCTGGTGTCAAGAGCGATCTATAGACCCTTGCTTCTCAGGGATTAGGAACATATTTAGAATTTTTACAAACTGGGCTGCAGAAAGGACTCAGCCCCAATACTCTCGCTCGACAGGTGGCAGCCCTAGGCAATACACTTGGTTCTAAATCCCAGAAAATACTTTCTTTACACCCCCACATCAAAAAATTTCAGAGAGCGGCATGCCTCTGATCTCTCCCTGTCATGCACAGGTTCCTTACATGGGATCTAAATGTAGTTCTTCAGTCACTGCTACGACCTCCTTTTGAACCCATTCAAGATATTCTCATTATATTTCCTATCTATAAAACTAGCCTTCTTAGTGGGCACATAATGTCAGCCAGACATGTTTCAGAGCTGGGGGTGTTATCCGTAGACCCGAATAGATGCATTTTCAGACAAGATTCGATGCTACTCGGACTGGATAAGGAATTCATCCCAAAGATAAATTCGAGATTTCATAGAATGCAGGAAATTTCTCTGCCATCCTTCTGTCCGCATCCTAAACATGCACAAGAGAAACTATTATTATTTTATTTATTTATTATAAACATTTGTATAGTGCCAACTGTGTACCTGGCGCTTTACAGAACAATGAGATAAGACACGGTCCCTGCCTACGGCTTACAATCTAATAAACACGTAGGGGGAAGACAAGGATAGGGGACATAGGGAGAGACAAGGGATAAAAACATTCAAGCGGATGTGAAGTCTCAGGTGCATGTGCTTGGCTTGGTTGCAGTTAGGCAGGAGTTAATGGGAGGGCAGACAAAGTATTGAGCGGGAAAGGCGGCGAGGAAGAGGTGGGTTTTGAGGAGGAATTTAAAGGTGCCGAGGGAGGGGGCGAGGTGAATGTGGGCAGGGAGGGAGTACCAGTCATGGGGGGAAGCAAGGGAGAAGGGACGAAGGCGGTTAGGTGAGCAGGGGAGACCAGGGAGAGCAAGGGAAGGGACAGAGGAGGTGCGTGGAGTGTGTAAGGAGATAAGGGCTGAGAGGTACAGGGGAGCCAGGTTGTGAAGGGTATTGTAAGTAAATACCAGGAGTTTGTGAAGGATGCGTGCGGGAAGGGGGAGCCAGTCCCATCACCTCCCTCCCCCACCAAATGCCTGGTGGAACAGCCAGGTCGTACAACTTTTCCAAAAAGAAGGAAGATCCGGGGCCAGCCAGGCCCCCACCAGAAGGGAGTTCCATTGGCGTGGCCACCGAGAACGCCCTCTTCTGCATAGCCACCTGAGAAACTCGATGGACCTCGAGTAGGGCATCCCCGGATGAACGCAGGGGCCGATCCAGGACATGGGGAGTGAGGTGGTCTCGCAGATAGACAGGGCCCAGACCGTTTAGGACTTCATAGGTTAAAACCAACACCTGGAATTGGGCCCGGAAAACTACCGGCAGCCAGTGCAGAGAGCAGAGCACTGGTGTAATATGCTCCCGGCGGCCCAGTCCCACTAGGAGATGAGCCAACGCATTCTGCACCAGCTTCAATTTCCGAGCTGTCACCATGGGTAGTCCCACGTAGAGCACATTATAATAATCTAGTCAAGAGGTGATGAAAGCATGGATGACTGTGACCAGGTCAGAGTTCAAAACAAACGGCCGAAGCCGTCGCACCAGATGCAACTGGTGGAAAGCACTCCTCGCCGCAGCCTCCACCTAGCTGCGCATCGAGAAGCACCTCTAGACTCCGTACGTGGGAGGTCAATGGAGGACAGACCCAATCAATGATGGGGGCCACCAATTCCGTTGCCTTACCCACTAACGTCACCTCCGTCTTTTCAGGATTCAGCTGCAGTTGATTAGCCCTTCTCCAATACCTCACAGCCACCAGGCACCGAGTAAGCACCGAGACTGCCGGGCCTGGGTCTATTGAAAAAGAGAGGTCATCAGCATATTGATGACACCGAACCCCCTTGAGCCCATTATTTCTATTCCTGCCCTCTTCCTATAGCAATGCAGAACAGTTGTTGCCATTGTCTTGGTGGCAGTCCTTTAGATATTTGAAAACTACTACTTTCGACTCCCTTCTTAAACCCCCCTGCCCTCCTCCACTCTCTTCCCTTGCTGCTCAGGATCTTGCATCATTCTTCACCTCAAAAATTGACAAGATCCGTCAGGACACTACCACCCTCTTCCCCCTCTCTCACATCCTTCTCTCCTGCCTCTTGAGGAAATCTCCGCTCTGCTCTCTTCATCCAACCCCTCCACCTGCCCCCTTGACCCAATCCCCTCCCTCCTCCTGACCTCTATTGCTCCCACTGTCGCCACCTGAGAAACCCCCCACTTCTACATGTCATCAATCTCTCCCTTTCCACAGGCTCCTTCCTCTATGCCTTCAAACATGCCACTGTCTCCCCCATCCTCAAAAAGCCTACCCTGGACCCTT
>QEPC01000119.1:326271-359426 GCA_003113815.1 Sphenodon punctatus | reverse complement strand
GAGCCTGCATTAGGGGACTTAGGGGAAATTATTTTTGGTGTTTTAAATCCGGGGTGGGGTGGGGTGTCCTGTCCCCCCCCCCCCTTCCACCCGCGCAGCCTGGACTCGAGGAGGGAAAGTGTTTGTGTTTTTTTGTGGGGGTTTTTTACATTGCGGCCATTCATTTGAATGGCCGCAATGTAAAAAATCCGGTACGGGGGGAATCCGGCAATTTACCTGGATTGCCGGGTTTAATCCGATACTGCCGGTACACCCAATACCGGGCAGTATCGGATACCGGTAGATCCGGTAGTCCCACCCCTATACCCATGCTCCTCGGATAGGTGACAGAAGGAGTCCAGCTTTTCTGTACGCCGATGACATGGTCTTGCTTTCCCAGACTGTGGTGGGACTTAGGAGAGTATTACATAGATTCGGGGAATATTGTGCCAGGGAAGATCTCCGAATCAACTTTGCAAAAACTAAAGTTATGGTAATGTATCGGTGAGGGGCTAAAACAGTGCATCATTGGGCAATTGGTGATAATGTGATAGAGCAGGTGAAGACGGTCAAATATTTGGGCGGTATTCTCTCCTCCTCTGAGTGGGAATCTCATTGGGAGACGGCAGTGGTACAGGCTAGAAGAACTTTGGCCGCCATCCTCAGTCATTTTTTTAATGACGGGGGGAGATTAGTACTGCCGGCTTTGCGGCTCTTCAGAGCCAAAGCTATTACCCAATGTCTTTATGCTTTCCCTATCTGGGGCCTCTTATTTTTATCTAGGTTGGAACCCTTGCAAAATCAACTATTACGCTCTGTCCTGGGGGTCCCTAAGGGAGCCCCGCAGGTGATTTTGAGATTGGAGACCTCGAGCATCACTGTTAGGACTAGGGCTCTACAGCTGCTTTTGAAATATTGGGTGAGGGTCCATATATTTCCACCTCAGGATGCTTCCCTTTTGGTGCGGGTGGTTGCTGAGGGGCTACATAGCTCTTGGGCACGTGCAATGGAGACTGAAATCAATCTCCTGGGGTTCTCATGCAACTCCTTAAGGCATGTGGGGCCTGCTGGTGTTCTCTCCTTGATACGGAGGAAACTGTTGGACCAGGAACTCCAAAATGAGAGTGCTATGCTGTCTGCTCAGGCAGTGGCTCCAGAATATCAGGTCCCTAGTCCCTCTTGCGTAGGTGCCAGCTATTTATATTCTTGGCTAGATTCTGGCCATAGGAGAGCTTTCATCTGTTTCTGGTGTGACGTTTACCCTTCAGCTTTATTAGCAGGGCGCTATAAGGGTGTCCCCAGACATAAAAGGTTATGTCAGTTATGTGATCTTCAGGAATTGGACTCTAGTGATCATGTCCTCCTTCGCTGTACTGCTCTTTGTGGCCCTAGACGAGAGCTTCTAGGTATGTTTATTATAGGCTCCCGAGATCTAGGGGTCTTGGTAAGGGAATTTCCCAACCATGTAGATTCAGAGGTGTCTAGAGCTGTAGCTAAATTTTGCCATATTTTATATGCTGATTAGGAAATCTCGCCTGGGCAGCCTGGAGTGATATGGGATGTATATGTATATTATCTTTAGTTAGCACCTTTTGAATAGTGTATTGTATTTTACTTTTTTCTTTGTGAATTATGGTGATGTTATATACCCTATATTGTAATAGCCTTTGGCTGTACAATAAAAAAAATTTAAAAAAATTTGAACTGCTATCGTGTTTGTAAAGTATTGGGTTAGAATATGTAATACAGGTCGTCAAAGCTTACTCTATCTTTGTGGAACAACTAGAACATGATGGGTAACCCAACCATATCGTGGAATGCCAAGTGGCTCTGGGGGTTGCCAAAGCTGGTTTTTCTTTTCAGTTGGGCAAATCCTTAGGTCAACAAACTAGCTTGTTTGCTGCTAAATCCTCCTTCCTACCAATATCTATAAATCTCTGCTTAGTGAAGGCCTGGAAGATTTTGCTGCAGTGAAGGCCTGGGAGACAGCTCCTGGTATGTTGACCTTAAAAATAGTTTTAATTTTGAGCTGTATCTCCATATAATAATAAACACGTGGCTCCAAAGGAAATATACTGCATTACAATTTCAGTTAATAGATTCAGCAGTTTTGCAAGGGAGGTATCATGGTATCCCCCTATGAACAGTGTAGTTGTCCTTGTGGCTTTGGTGGTGGTGAGGATTTAGAACATTTTTTCACTGCAGGTTTTATGAGAATGTAAGGAAACAATGGCTCTCTCCAATATTAGAAAACAAAATAGGTTTACCCTTAAAATGTAAAATGGATTACCTGCTGGCTTCGTCCACTAAAAATGTTATCAAATATGTGGCAATGTTTGCTCTTTGTGCTGCACGTGAGCCGAATTTGTATGTGAAATAAGCCCTCTTTTATTTCTGAGTTCTGTTTGTCATATTAATGTATATTTGCTTTGTAAAATCATTTTAAATGACTAAATGCTAATAACAGCTAATTCATCATCCTCTGTTCATCTTTAATACAGTATTAAGCATATGAATGGTTTGTTTTGCCCTTTACACAGCTCTGTTCTTTTTTAGACTTTCTCTGTAAGGAGTGCCCAAAAATTCATATTCACGTTGATCGAATTGACTTGAAAGATATTCCACTAGAACAGATATACATGAGAAGATGGCTTCATGAACGTTTTGAAATCAAGGACAAGTGAGTAACCTTATTGTTTCAACTTAGACTGGAATAATTTTTTCTCTAAGACACACCATGTGTAACTCCTTTTTTAGCATTAACACAGAACTACAGTTTTCCTCTCTGTGTTTTTCCCTGAATTGTGTGTTTGGTTGAATCCATCCATTAGAGAAGTACTTTGCATATTTCCTGCTAAGTTAAATGACTGGCTGTTAGGATGCTGCAGCAGCATTAGCCATGTGGCTGGGTAGCTAAGCCTGCTCCTTATTATGCTCTGATCACGTCTCAGTTAGCTTATTTACATAATTTATTTATTCAACTTTTATCTCACTCCCTCCAGCCCTACGGCAGCTCACAAAATATTTAAAACAAGATATAAAAACAATACATAAAAGGGATCACTAAAACAATAAAGACAACAACCAACAGGTAAACCCACTGGTAAAAAAACTCACCCTTATTTTCCCCCCCTCCCCCAAAGACCCGAACGAACAGCCAGGTCTTACAGGCCCGATGAAAGGCCAACAGGCTTGGAGCCAGGTGAGCTTTCTCTGGGAGGGAGTTCCACAGCCGTGGTGTGGCCACCGAGAATGCCCTCTCCATTGTGGCCCCCCGGTTCACCAGGGGGACCTCCAAGAAGGCGTCCCTTGTAGACTGCAGATGTCGCTCCATGGCTTGGGGAGTGAGGCGGTCTCTCAGATAGGAGGGGCCAAGACCGTGTAGGGCTTTAAAGGTCAAAACCAGCACCTTGAACTGGGCCCGGAACGCTATAGGCAGCCAGTGCAGAGTCTGGAGCACTGGTGTAATGTGCTCCCTACAGCCCGTCCCCGTGAGGAGACGGACCGCCGCGTTCTGCACCAGCTGCAGCTTCTGAGTCGTCACCAAGGGCAGCCCCACATAGAGCATGTTGCAGTAATCCAGCCTTGGGGTGATGAATGCATGGATGAGGGTGGCCAGGTCAGAGCTTGAAATATATGTCTGGATCCTCCGCGCAAGATGTAATTGGCGAAAGGCTCCCTTTGCTGCCACCTGACAATCCAGGCAGAGGCCAGTGTCCAACAGAACCCCCAAACTCTGCACCTGCAGGGCCAGCAGAGGGCAGATCCCCTCCACAAGTGGAGCCATCACCTCCGCTGCCCTACCCACCAACATCACCTCTGTCTTATCAGGATTCCGCTTCAGTCTGCTCAGCCTCATCCAGCCACACGCTGCTAGCAAGCACCGAGACTGCAGGACCTGGGTTTGTTGGAAAAGAGAGGTAACGCTGGTGGCAACGCATACCAAACGTCTCACAACCTCACCCAGGGGTTGCATATAGATGTTAAATAAAAGCGGAGACAGAACTGAACCTTGCGGTACGCCACAAGCGAGATCCCGGGGGACAGATGTTTCTTCCCCCAGCACCACCCGCTGGCTTCTCCCCGAGAGGAGTGAACGGAGCCATCCTAAGACAGTACCGTCCACCCCCACACCCCAGGTTCTGCAACCGTCTCAAAACAACCCATGGTCCACCATAGCAAACGCTGCCGAGAGATCTAATAGGACCAGACGGGAACACCACCTAATTTACTAGCTGGCAGATCTGGGTGTTTGGTTGAAAGAAAAAAGGGTGAGGTATATAGGAAACCTATTCAAACTCCTGGCTTCCTTTGCCGTGCTTGAGGACCGTTCTCTAAATTTACAAGAGACTTCCAAATTCCAGGGAGATGTGTCTCCATCTGTGTTTGTTTTTTTTAGTTCCTCCATAGAAATCTGAATGTTCACACCAGTGCAGGGACATCAGAGGTTCTTTGGTTTCCTGCCAGGGCTTCCTCCACTGGTAAATGCTTCTAGAAATGAGCAGGTGGATACTTAGGAATCTAGAGATTTCCATGCTTTTTAGATGACTGCTTTAATTCCATGTAGAACCTTAAACAATTATTTTAAGGCAAGGGTGGAGAACATTTCCCTCCCACAAGCCACTTTGAAAATTAGTGCCAGCGCCTCAGGCTGTATGCGAGTTGGGTCTGAAGGTGTTTAAAGAAGGGGAGGCTCCAGATCGTGGATCTATGCCAGAGTCAGGGGACAGCCAACGTATGGCAACCTTTTATTATTTTTTTATTTGGTCTATGTCCAGTTCCTTGATCTGGCCTATAGATATAGTCCCAAGACTGAACTAAGGGGAAAGGAGCTGAAATACAGACATGCACTCAAGGGCTTTCTTTCCTTCCCCCATCCTGAGCTCACCTCTTTCCTGAATTTTTATATGGCATGCAGAGCTTGTACTAATTTTCATAGTGGCCTGTGTAAGGGGAAAGGTTCCCCATGCATCATCAGTGCCATGGATCTACCTGCTCTCCTTGAGTGCCTTCCCTTGCCCTGAGTTAGTTCTTTCATTTTAAGAGGTAGGAACTAGATCAGAGGTGCTCAAGTTGATTCATGCCGAGGGCCAGAAAATTAGGTTTGTACCCAGCCCTGGGCTGCATGTGGTCTGCCCCAATTTGCATAACCCCACCCCTGGCAGCGAGGCGCTGGGGCTGGAGATCGGGTGGCCGAAGCAGCAGCGAGACGCTCAGACTGAGACATTGACAGCAGCAGGAAGCTGGAGCCAGGGAGGAGGAAGGAGGGATCCGGCCAGCTCCTTTTATAGGCTTGCTGCCCGAAGGAAGGAGGGTTTCATGCCAGTGCAGGGGCTAGAGGAAAGGTGATTGCCAGCAGGAGGAGGCATGACAGGCCGCAGGAAAGGTCTTCACAGCCGGGGGGAGTCGGGCCGCAGGAAAGGTGCTTGCAGGCCACATGCGGCCCTCAGGCCATACTTTTGTGCAGCCTTGGACTAGATTCACAAGCCAGTTCAAAAATGGGAAAGGAACCAATAAACTGGACTGTGGTCCAGATTTGTCCCAGGAGTCAGAACTTTCCCCACCACTGATTTAGGGATTATGTCCCATTTTAAACTCAGTGGTCTGTAGTCAACTTGGTATGCAACTCCTTTTGAAATCAATGGAATTACACTAGGGTCTAAATTTAAACTTGTATTTTGAACATATTTGCAGCTGGATCAATTACTGCCTGGATTGGGAATTTTAGAGCTTTGGAACTTTTAGCATTTTTTCAGAATTTGTCTCCATGCCAAAACTCGTAGTCCATGGATATAGTTGATGTGTTCAATCAACAAAGCAATATCCATTGTAGACGTTTTGAACTATATGACCGTTTTTAATATTGCCATTTCCAAACCCCTTTGAGTCTTGTGTTGAATAATTTCAACCCAATTATCCTGTTGTCTGGCCCCTGCTTAAGAAGCCATCTTCAGATGCTGACTCCCTGGCCAGCTATCGGCCTGTCTCTAACCTTCCCTTTTTAGGGAAGGTTATTGAATGGGTGGTTGATCGACAGCTCCAGGCTCATCTCAATACTATCTGATTCTTGGACCTGTTTCAGTCGGGCTTTTGTCCTGGATGTGGTACGGAGACTTCACTTGTGACCTTTGTTCAATGACCTGCGTCTTGAGATTGACAAGGGGAATTCTGCTTTGTTGATCCTGTTAGATCTTTCGGTGGCTTTTGATACAGTTGACCATGAAGTGTTGGTGGCACGACTGGAGGGTTGCGTGGGACCGCTCTTGAGTGGTTCCACTCCTTCCTGTTGGGGAGGTCCCAGAGAGTAGTGATGAGTGATTGCTCATCATCCTCTCGGGACGTCCCCAGTGAGGTCCCGTGGGGTTCTATTCTGTTCCCCCTCTTTCTCACCATGTATATGAAGCTGCTGAGCAGGGTTGTTTGGATCTTTGGGATGAAGTGCCATCAGTATGCTGACGACACTCGGCTCTACCACTCTTCTCATCCGACCCAGGCCTTGCAGTCTCAGTGCTTACCCGATGCCTGGCTGCAGTCGGAGACTGGATGAGTCAATTGAAACTTAATCCAGAAAAGACTGAGGTGATTATGGTTGGCTGGCCTTGTGACCTTCAGGGGATTGGGACTCCTGTTATTAACTGAGTGCGACCTCCTTTGGTCAGTCAGGTTCGCAGCCTTGGGGTGCTTGTGGACTCCATGTTGCTCCTGAATTGTCAGGTTGCGGTGGTGGCCAGGAGCACTTGTCACCAACTCCATCTCGTGAGAAGGCTGCGGCCTTTTCTTTTCGAATTTGGCCACCATCTCATCCATGTTTTGATCACCTCTAGGCTAGGCTACTACAATGCACTCCATGTGGGGCTGCCCTTGATGACGGTTCAGCTGGTGCAGTATGCAGCAGCTCACCTCCTTTTGGGAGTGAGGCACCGGAAACACATTACACCCGTACTCCAAAGCCTGCACTGGCTGCCCATAGCTTTCCAGGCACAATTCAAGGTGCTGTTTTTGACTTTTAAAGCCCTAAACGGTCTGGGCCCCACATACCTGGGAGACCACCTGCCCTTCCATTGCGGCTTCTGCGATCGGCCGGGAGCACCTCTCTGTGGGTGCCACCTGTTAGTCTTGTGCATATGGTGGGGGCTTGCAGGAGGATGTTCTCAGTGGCTGCCCGACATGCTATGGAACGCCTGTCCCCTCAAAGGTTCATTTAAGCCCTGGGCATCTTCCGGAGGTGGTGTAAGACCTTGCTTTTTGTTAAGGCATTTGGCAGGCAGGGAAAGGGGGTTTGGGGTGGAAGTATGAGGTGGTGCTTGGGGGAGGTTTGTGGTTAGGTCAGGGAGGGGAAGGTTGGGAGTTTGTGTCTTTTATGTTTTATATGTATTTTTATCTGTTTTTGTAAGACACCCTGAACCATCTAGGAAGGGCGGGGTAAAAAATTAAATAAATAATGGTAGACACTTATTTTAACAGAGCTCCTTTTTTGCTTTGGGTTACTAAACATAAATTTTGTTCAATATTTGTACTAAGGTACTGCCTGGGGTTAGGGGTGAATATTTTCACTGAGGATAAACTGCCCTTACCTTTGAGACCTGGAACTGACTGACTGGCCTGCACTCAGTAGTATTCCCCAATGTCCAGAGCATGGTAGAGAATGTGCTGTTTTGACTGCGATACCATTGTCGGTGCTGAAACCAAAGACAGACAGGATCACGGCCAAAACTGGGCATCTTGGTCACACATACGAATAGTAGAAAGCCTCTAATAATAACTTTTGGTTACCCATTGTTCTCTCCTCCCCCTTCCTAGGGTAATTGTCGCTACAGCACCACGTGAGCTGCGCGACCCCCTCATAAGCATTCCTTCTGTGGGCACAATGATATAACACCCAAGTCTCTCTGAGTGTCTTCAGACATGCTTTCATAGATCCTTCCTTGAACACAAGACTCTGGCTTGCGGTTCTCAGTGTGAAGGACTCATTTTCATACTGCTGTTGGCCAGTCTCCATAAAGTACTTGCTGTATATTAAATGAGCAGCACTACTAATTCAAGATTCTCCTCTTTGGCCTTACCATGACTCCAAGTGTGTTTATATTGATGCCCATCAAAAGGACCTCTTCCTTCAGTAATTGGCTTCTCTGGGTCCTTCTTGGAGTTCTCTGCTGATACTGACTTTGCCAAAACCTACAGAGGCTGAGCTTCTTCATTTAACTGAAATTAATCCTCCTTCCCTAGTTCAAGCATAGAAGCCTTTCCGCCCAGCTAAAGATTTCCTCTACTGTGACCATTTTATGCATATCGGGTCCCACATCTCCCTTCTGCAAAATTTGAACACTCAACCCTACCACTAATTTCTCAGCCTGGTGGGCCTGCTGCCTGTTGCAGTTTAGGTGACTGTACACTAGGGATGGGACTATCTGTATCTGATTAATCTGATAATGCTGCTGATTGGCAATATCGGATTCATCTGATAATATCGGTATATCGGTTTTTTAACATTGCCACCATTTTAAAAATGGCTGCAATGTTAAAGATCAAAAAAATCGGCAATGTTAAACCGATATACCGATACCAATAAATCTGATATTGGATTAATCCGATACCGATAAAACCGGTAACCAATAATTTGCCAATAGTCCCATCCCTACGGTACACCAACTCCCACCCCAAAAAATCCCAGCAACATTGACTGCTCCCACATATCCCTTGGGGTTCTTCCAGCCTAGAGATTTGACTGTCCATTAATCCAGAAATATTACTTCTGGTGGATGCTTTACAAAAAAAAAAAGTAAGTCTGCAGAGGGATACCCTACAGACCCTTTTGATTATCACCATGATGACACATACCTCCAAGATCCAACTGAGGAGCTTTACATAAGACTTCCCTCTGTCAGTAACTCATGGATCATTTGGGTGTCTTCACTGCATATCAACCTTCTGGATCTGGGATCAATCCATTTTACCTTTCTTCTTCTCCTTCTCCTGGATCAAGAATCAACTGGTTTGGATATTCACCAACAGTAATTCAGTGCTCGTACTACATCAACAGGAAGAGAGGAGTCGGGTCTCATCCTGTAAGCAGCCAAACCTTGGCAGGGGAGCCTTCACCATAACATGCACCGGATTCCTCTCCACCTTGTGGACAATGTCAGTCAGTGGGCAAACTCAGCAGAATGACTGAAACGGTGCAAATGAGCCTCCAGTGACTCGGTCGCACTGTCCCTTTTCAACAGTGGGGCCTGCCACAGATTGACCTCTTTAATTCACAAGAACTTAGTTCTGCTTGAGGAAGAAGAGAAGGACATGGTGTTGGGTTCATAGGGAACGGGGGTATATTTGCCATTCCATGGTCTATCCACCATCTACCCACCTCCACTACACATCTTCCCCACCCCTCTCAGTTCTTCTGATTGCCTGCGTAATCTCAAGGTTTGTAGGGACAACTCAAACATGATGCTCGTCATTCCTAAGTGGTTTAGGCAACATTGGTATATGAACCTGTTGTACTTGACAGTAAAGAAGCAGCAGGTGCTTCCAAAATGTGCAGCATGAAGGTAAGATTCAGCACCTATAATTGGTCTCTGTCCATCTCTATTACCTAGGAAACGCCTTGCAGACTACACCCAAGAAATTCTGCTCGGGTAAAGAATGTTCTCCTTTAGTGCACGAAAGCTTTCCATCTTGAAGCACTATTCATTTAAGTGCATTCCTTTCTATAGCTGTGCCTTTGCTATGGGTGTTTTGGAAGTATACCAATATCCCTGCTACTTTGGAAGGATACCACTGCTGGAGACCTGCAAGACCTTGGAGTTTATTGTATACATTTGCAAGGCAATGTACTGTTGACCTGCCTGCAAGGACAAATGTTCAGTTTGGATAGGCTGTCCTGCATTTGATTCTTCAGTTCGAACTCCTAATCCCCCTCTCTCCACCTTTACAAGATTGCTGCTTATTAATCCACCAACAAGTGCGTATAGATGGCCGGGGAAAAAAAGTTACTGTAAACTAATGCTTCAAAAAACACTTACTCTAGGACTGAACCAAAACAGTCCTTCCATCTTTGCTGAGATTTTCTGCATTTTTTCGGTGCGTCAGACAGAATCCTGCAGTGGATTTCAGTCATGGAGGAATTCCATTCAAAGTTCTAGCTGCAAGTGGGCATGCCATTTTGCGTCTTGCACTGCACATGTGCAAAATCGCAATGCTCTGCACTGTTCTTGCATAGTACAGGGGGAAATCAGTATGATTGTTCTGGAGAAATGCAGATCGGAATGGCTGGACCTATCAAAAATGGAATCAGAGCTGGTATTTCAGCCCTACTTTATTCTCCTTCCGAACCTTCTTCCTTGAAGACAGGAATTCCTTGGGACACTGAAGAAAGGAACTTCTACTGAGTAGGGAGGAAACCTGTAGGTATGAGGGTTTCCTACAACGTGTTGCCCAGATAGTCTCTTCTGGGTCTCGGTGGTACTGAGTGTTTTACCAACCTTGTGAATATGGAGAGGCTTCCTCTTCTCTCCAACAGGCACTTCAAGTAAGTAGCTCTTTCAGAAGGTGCTGTAGAAATATCAAAGTAGGCATGGCAATGAATATTGAAAAGACTAATTCTCTAGGCTGATGCAGGAGAAGTATCTCTTGCCTTGAAGGATTCAGTCTGAGCATCTAGGTACGTGGCGTAACTTTATCTTGTCATACTATGTATTGTAGAACAATGGCTTGATAGTGACTATGGCATGTGATAAGTAATTTTTTTTAGAAAATCATTAGATGACAAACTATTTTCACCTTTTTAAAACACTTTTTTTCTGTGCTCCTAGGTTACTCATAGAATTTTATGATGGAAAAGACTCTACAAGAAGAAACAAGTTCCCAGGAAAATGTATTCATTCCAGATTAAGCCTCAAGAAGACTTTACCATCCTTACTGTTTTTAGGAGGCCTGACTGCTAGTATGCTTTTTACAGAATCTGGAAGGAAACTTTATGTAAAAACATGGATATATGGGACTTTAATTGGTTGCTTGTGGGTTAGTGTTAAAGTATAAGTGGACCCTGGTCTCCACTCAGTGAAATGTGCTATCTTCTCTTGCACATCACACCAAACTTTTTTCCCCTGCATTTATAAAGAAATGTAAATAAAGACTTATTGCTGGAACCTTGGATAAATCAGAATTTGTGACGTGAGCCAACTTGCAGTTGGTCTAGGGAAGGTAAAGGTAGTTTTACAAATTTCGCTACTTTTTTCTGTAAAATCATCTGATTAACTGAGTTGTATTACACGTTGCTTTCTCCATGAACTAACATCCTTTTTTATCTGCAGAAGATTAGTGGAAATATATGCTATTGGTATGTAACTTAGGTGGACCAGTGAATGTATTTAATGATATTAATTTCTTACAGGATTTCTTCTGTTACTCATGGTGGGGAGGCTTCCTTTCCATGCAGTTCATTACAGTTACATAACTTTATCTATCTCTGCTGCATCACAACTAAAAGAAAACTATTTCTCAGTACCTTGCTTTTCAGTTTAATCTCAATATGTTCCTCAGTGGTCAAGTAAACTGGTAAATCATGGAAATGTTGCACAAGGCAGGAAGAAACTCCTTAGAAATTTGCTGTTCATGGGGGCGGGGGGGGTCTGTTTATCTAGTACATGATCTTTCGATTGCATTGCTTTATTAACTGACTTTATTTACATATGCAAAACATTTAATTGTAATAATTTTTATCAAACCAACAGCTTGTTTTTGCGCACCTTGTGCTTCTGCGTAAAAGAATGTATGCAGTATCATAAAACTTTGAGTTTTTAATTTTGGCCTACCCTTCTGCCTAGATTGTCAGTAGCTTGTTGAAGACTTCAGCTAAGCTAACAGAACTTTGGAGTGTATGTGCCATAAAGAGTGGTGAACATGCAGACGTTTCCTGTTCCCTCATAGTTATCTGGAAGCCCATAAATGGAGTCTTTTTAGCACACAGCAATGCTGCTACTGCAGTGTGTGTGTGTGTTATGGTAACAAGGAACATTTCAGATGTTCCTACTGAATTTAAAGCATGTGCCTTTGCCTATTTGTCTTCGATTTAGCGTACTATTTCGTAGTAAAAAAAAATCACTTTAATATTGGAGTGCACTTTCCCAGAATTCACTTTGTTTGTTTGAAGATGATATTGAAAGAGAATATGGTTTGCACTGTAGAATAATAGTGAAAGAAATGCATTTCCTACCAGTATTTTGCTTGCTCAAAGATGTACTTTTTAAATCCCTTGTTAGCAGAAGTGCTGCGATTTCCATGGCTGCTATATTTGTGTTACGTTGGGCACTTCTGTCTCCTAACGTTAACCTCTCTGCACTGGGTGCGGGAAGGGATCCCATATTGGGTATTTTGTCTCCATCCCAGCCCCAAATTAGGCTTCCATCATTAACAAGTAAGACTCGGAGGTTGTTGGGGTTTTTTAAACTCACTGCTTTGAACTTTGTGTGCATTTTCCATTAGCTTTAATGCGTTTTGAATTGCTTCAAGTCCTATATGAGCTAAATTAATAATAATCTCAGCAGTAAAACCGTTAAATATTTCAAATGCTCAGCCATAATTGCATTTTCATAACAAACCTTTGTGCTTTGAATGGCTCCTGAAATTTTATAGAAGAATATTTGACTCTCTTTAAATGTTATTGAGGAGAGTTTTCAGAATGCTGTATCCTTTCATAACAAATGTTGGTGGAGTTATATATATTAGAATGGTATTATCAGTGAGGCTATGAAAGCAGTGAATGCAAGCCATGTTATACAACAGCCAAAAGTGCATCATACGCTGTGCTGTTCTCTCAGCAGAGTTCCTCTTGGATACAATGAAAATGCAGCGTTCTTTAGCCAACCTGTGTTAATCAGACTTTAAAGTATGAAATGGAAACAACAAATCCTCAGCGTCATTAAATACATTTCTTTTTATGTAACAGTCCAAAAGTTAATATCCTATAATTTGTTCAACAAAAATAAACGCAAACTTTCATTCTCTTGAGGCAGAATAACTGTTTTGGAGGTCCTGATGATACTTTGAACGGATCCTGCTGTTTAGCTATGCGAGATGAATACAATGCAGGAAAACATCTGGTAGGGTGGTTCTGACTTCATTTCCCTGGTTATACAGTTTATACATTTTAACTACTATAATCAATTTGGTTACATACCAGATGTTTGGGGTGCATTGTGTGCTTTTTTTCTTATTATTCACTGATATTAACTTGAAAATATTTCTTTACTAAGAAGAACACCCAGATGCTCAGTTAAATTTTTGGGTTTACTACTTTTTGTTTGGAAATCATTTCTAAGTTTTTGTTTTGTAGCCAGTTATGGCTTAATTAGTCCTTATGAAAGAGTCAACCTGCATGATTTTAACGCTTCAGAAGGGTTTGTATAAATGAAAGCTAATAAAAGAAGAAATTGCCTTGTCTGTCTTTTATATACTGCTAAAATGCTGTATACTTTAAATATTTTTTCTAGATACTGATGTACAGTGTTGACATGAGATTTCCTACACTACTTTATATTAAACATTTACTAGGCATGTTTTTTCCTCCAAGGGTGGTAACTTTGCATTCACCCGTGTAAGTTCCTTCACAAACAACTTGATATTGGATGTTTTGCCTGGACCTCTTGACAGTCACTCGGTTTAGATGCATGGCTGCATCAAGGAAAGCACAGAAGTTTTGCTTGTAAGTAAATAGCAGAGTGTGATTTATTTTTCTTCATGTAATGAAGGATGTGAACCCTCAAGACCGAAGACCGGCTAGTGGCTCAAGAATGCCCCAAAGAGTTGTAAAAATAGCTATATGCTTTTTTATTTTTATTTATTTGTTTTTTAAAGGTTCAAAAATTAGGGAGCTAGGCTAGAATTTAAGAAACCCAGTTTCAATACCTTCGCCATTCACAGACTTCTTGTGTGGCTTCTGGGAAGCCTCTATCCATCCCTAAAAGGAGAATAATGGCATTTCCCTACCACACAAGTAAGTTGTAACCATGCATACATTCAACATCGAGAGGCACTTGGATGTAGTTGTAATGGAACAATATTAATTGCCTTTGATAAACCATGTGTTTGGCAATTTGGTAACTACTGTTCAACCCTATCCTTATGACTCTTTGCCCCTGTGAACAGACCTACCCTGGACATGAGAATCTGAGTAGTGATCTTTTAGAAGAGGAGGAAAGATTGGAGTTGTTTGCACGTGTATATGTTTCTGTGTTCCTTGTCTGTTTGCTTGTTAGAAACGGTTTACTGCTCACATTAGATTGAGCTTGACTTATTTTTTTTTTAAATGATTTGCTAAATCTAAAATGAGCGTGCATGGTAAGCTTGCACAACTCTGGTCAGGAGTACACTTCAGATGTGAAAATACATAACCAATCCAGCACAGGGAAACCAGTACCAAATGCCAGTGAGAACATTTCATTAATATGTTTACTGTAAGTTGGAACAACTGTTCCATATTTTGTAGTTCACGTAATCTTTTCCTTGTCAGAAGAAGAGGGCTGGCAGGTTCATTCATTTGTAATTTCATGGACTCACGTGTGAAGAAGGGTTCATGATCCAAAGTTATGGAATGGATTTTAGTATTGTGTGGAAGTTTATGATGGTGCCAGGTCTGTGTCAGGCATACATTCCAGTAGAAATGCAGGAAGAGAATCTATCAAAGCAACATTATTGATCTTGAATGTGTACAATCTCAAGAACATACCTAAACTGGAGCCAGCCCTCACAATCTGTTTGTACCTGGTTCCTGTTTGCAATGGGAAAAGTTATCCTTAGGGGCTGTCATTCTTTGTATAAGTTGAACATTTTCCAGCCTTGCTCTGGGCCAGCAGCATCTGGGTGGCCCCAACCCTGATAGACCACCATGACATTATGGTGCTTCATAATGGGTGTGGGCTAAGGTGTTCCTGCTGCTCTTGAACTGGCCACTTCCCCTACAAAGCATCATGATGTCACAACTTTTTGTAGCTACAGAGCCCAAACCAAGGGCTTGGGCAGAAAGTGAACCACTCTGGTCCTGTCAGATTACAGGCCCCTAATAGACATAATCTATGGACTACCACTTACTCTTGAGTAAGGAGCTTGTGAATTATGGCCTTTGTGTATTAGAGATTTAATTTTACATTCAGTTCTCAGCATGACTGGTTTCTGGTTCAGTGGAAAAACTGAATTGAATCATCCTATCCTGCTTGGATTTATTATCTTTGGGTCTCCTTTTCAAGGCAGCCCCTCTATTCCCCAATTCCCCATTAGGAGAATCTCTGGCAGTGCCATCTCCATTGAAAACCTGTAAATGCCCTGGATCCATGGGAAGCTTGAGATGCTGTTCCATTTCCTGTTTTGTACTCAAGAAAACTTGCAAGAGACGAAAACTATGAGCAAGACTTTGCAGAACCTGCTTTTCCACTGGGAAGAATCACATTGGGTGTTAACTAACGTTGCCGGTGACTGTCATCCCACCGGGAGGGAGGGAGGGTTACCCCTGGCTGGCTAAGTTTGGTTGGTGGGAACACACATTCCTCTGGCTAGGGAAGGGAAGCAGGGAGCAACACATGGTTGGCTGGCTTCCCCCCTGCCCCACCCCCCATGATGGGCATCCATGGCTGCCAATAACAGGTAGCCATGGCTGGCTCCCATGGCAACCCCCACCCTGGTCTGGGGAGGCATGAAAAAAGACCAGTTAAGCCAGCTCTGGCATCTCTGGGCAGCTTGCAGGTTTAAAGTTGCACCTTGCTCAGTCACAGGTTGAACCATGGGGCCTCGTTCATCTCAGATCTGGTGCTAAAGGGATCTTAATGTGGAGAGAATGCTGGCCTTCCAGACAGGATGTTAAGCTAAGGAGCAGAGTGGATTGCAGTGGTGTATGGCTCCCAAAAATTTTAAATGCAGCTCTGAGCTGAAAGCACAATGACCTCAAGTCACGAACCTATGGCAGATAGGGAATCCGTCTGTCCGTCGTCCCCGCCCCCCCCCCGAGAGGAAGAGTGGGCTGTAGGACTTTTTTCTGCAAAGCATCCTATTTTGCCCCCACCTTTTTCCTGTCAGCAACCATCTCCTCTCTCACGGGTGGCTCTCCTGATGACAGCTGCCTCTTCCTTTAGTCCAGGATGCTGCCGGGGTAGGTAGCATGTGACTCAGGCATTTCTAACAGGCAGCCCTGAACCAGGTACTTGCTGGACAGTAAGGCCTACTACAGCAGAGGTGAGTCGGCTGTTTAAGGTGGATGGAGACCTTGGCTTGCCCCCCTTCCATTTTTATTTTTATTTTTTGTAAATGCTCCCCGTGATATGTCTGCTTTGCTGCCAGGAAGCCCCATGGCCATGGGAACTGAGCTGCCAATGGTAATCCCACCTCGCTCCCCATGCCAGCTAGGCTATAAAACTGCATGGTCTGCAGCATATAGGAAAACCAGCCTGGGAAAACATTTAGGGGCACTGCTCTGTTGGCCCGTCTCCGACATAAATGAGGCTGCTGGTATTTTATTCTCCCTCCCTGGCTTGTTTGTTTTCCCCCTGAAATGATGCTCTGGGGAGCGTGAGGAGGAATATATTAAGAATGCTATAGAACCAGTGTAACCTAGGAGACTGGATTTGGATCTGAGGGAGTCCACAGTCAAATCCAATCTAGGCCATAAACTCACTGATTCACCCTGGGCAAGTCACTCTCGGCCTCAGTTACCCACCTGTACAATGGGTGGTATAATGACAAACCTCACAAGGGTGTTGTGAGGGTGAAGTTAAGGACTATAAAAACCCTTAAAACACTGAAATTGTGAGAGAAATAATTTTAATATTGTAGGATGGGGTCCTGAACAGATTAGATCTGCATGATTAAATGATGTCATAATCACGAACATGGTTTTTGTGTGTCAGTGAGGTCATGGCCTGAAAAAAATTTGAACTACTACTGTAGGACTTCGATGCCTTTTTTAATACAGGTTTTTGACAGGAAGGTGAGTGGGGGACCTTATATATCAGGTGATGTTTTCTAAGAGCTTAGCACTCTAATGCCATCTGCTGGTGAGCTGAAGAATTCCAGCTGTGTTCTATTTCCACTTAGTAGATCAGTGGTTCCCAAAATCTTTGCCTGTGTGAGTGAATTTTGAGACATACATGTAATCTCATGACCCCTGAACAGCAGTAAGATGTGCAAAGTATACCAAACCTCAACCAGTGATAATGCAACTTTGCTTGTAATCGTTACAACTGAATTATATTAGTTTTCTGGGTCATACCTTCTTGTGTCCTCACCTCAGTTTCCTGATAGAAGAGGACAGGCAGTTGCTGGGGAGCAATTAAACTGTTGTTTCTGAGTGAAATACAGCAACACGAGCTAATTTTCCAAGGGGCTAAAGTTCTGGCTTCCAGTTATCGGGCACAAATTGCACATGCATGCCAAAAAATAAATCTAAACTTCAAAACCTGTGTGTGAGATATTGCAACAAATCTTAGTTGCATGTCTAGCAATCCGAGTTGGACCTGCTATAAGCTAGACGCGCTATTATGCTTTGAACCTGCCATTCACTTGTGGCACACAACTCTGAATGACCTTACTGCCATAATAGTTATAGCGACAAATCGTGTTTGCAAAAGAGAGAGTCCCACCGAAAATGGACTACTTTGTAATAGTACCACAGCGCAAGTTCAACCTTGTTGAACGGAATTGTTATGTGACCCACTACATCAGTTCCGACACTAGCAGAGGGAGGGACCCTTTTTACTTTGCCTTCTTTATAAAATAACAAAATAAACCAGAAGCTGGGATGAGATAATTCTGTGATGACACGAAAGCAAATTGCATCGAATCTTGTACTTGTGAGTTTGGAGAAAATGAATTATATAAACTAGGCCAAAAACAAATTGGAAATGTAGGATAACTTCCTACTAAAACTGTTCTAAGGCCCATCTTTCCCCACTTTCATAGAAACAAGACACAAGAAGTCTTAATGCATTATGCTATTTTCTAGGAAAACTCTAAAGCATGATGGGATCATCTCTATTGGAAAATCAATTCAGACTGGGAACAAACTGCAAAAATAATCCAGTGTTTGCTTTTGTTTGGTGTTGGCTTGTTAAAGTCTAAAATGTTACGGTCCTGCTGTCATAATGTTCTCTGTGGTTTTTTAACTTTATAAATAAGAACATGAGTAAACCCAACTCCGTGTGTTGCATGCAGTTACGCAGTACTCAATATGAAGTTATGCAACTAGATCTGCTCTCCATTCCAGTTGTTTGTGTAATAAAGAGCAGCTTAGTATTTTTTTGGGTGATGCTTCGTGGCTACTTGAACTTTGGGGAAGTCCCAGCCACAATACACTTCCTACCTAAGGAAGCTGAAAGCTATTTTTGGTCATTGATGAATGAAGCCTTGGGCTACTCTGAGGGAAGGGACTAGTCCTATCCCTGTTTTCTAAACATTAGGGGGGTGGTGATGCATAGGGAAGCTGGGCTACTTTCAAATGTCGCAAAGGAGCTATGATGTAAGAAAGCACAACTCATCATAGTTCAGGAGAATGGAGGAGTGGGGTGTATGAAACTGGACCATTGTGCCCCTGGATTTATAAATCTCTGCTAAAACACAATTTAAGTTCAAACCGGGAGTACTTCTGTAGGCCTCTGGCTTCAAGTCTTGCTGTACTTGTTGTTGCCCTCTTGGCAACACCTTAGAACAAACCCAAGCTGCTTCTGCTAAGTGGATCTTAATTCCTTTATAACAGGGAAGACTGCCTTCTACCAATGGGAATACCAAATGTGGACTGGTGTGCCTCTAAATCCATGTATAACCTCTTACGGGCTGGGGTGCTTTGTGTAGACATGAGAAATACCATACTGGGTCAGACCAGCGGTCCATCTAGCCCAGCATCCCATCATCAACAGTGGCCAGCTCCAATAGCTCAAGAGAAGTTACATGTACAGGCCATGGCTGTGCCCCATCACCTGCTAACCACTCTCTACTGCCGGTAGCCAGGGGTTTAAGCCCCAACTAGTGATGGCTCTCTTTTCTAAGAATGTATCTAATTTCCATTTGAATCTACTTGGTGCTGGCTTTCACAGCCGCCTCTAGCGAGGAGTTCCACAACTGTGGTGTCAGCTGCGTGAAAATGAACAAAAAAGGATGAACATTTAAAATCTGCTTCCCTTGTCCCCTTGTTTTATTGAAAGAGGACAAACTACAGTTCCCTATTTACTTTCTCAATGCCACTCATGGTTTTATAAACGCATATTCCCCCCTAACTATCCCCCCCCTTAATCACCTCTTCTCCAAGCTATACAGCCCCAACCTGTTGAGCCTCTCCGCATGGAATTCCTTCCATCCATCCCTTCCATCATCCTTCTTCTTGTCCTTCAACCTTTTTCCAGTTCTGTTAGATCTTAGAAGAGATCTAATTTTTCTGCCAGATTTCCATCTCTAATCTACATGACCTTAAATAGTTTGAGTGGCCAGTCCAATTGCTGTTCTAGTTACTACGTGGGTGTGTTGGATCTGTTCACTTCTGGATCCAACCATTCCACTCGTGATCCCTTCCAAGGAACACTCCCTTCCACACCGCCTCTCATTTTTAATCAAGGCTATGCCCTGCTGTAGAATGCAGTCAAGTGTGAGACGCTATCATGTTTTACAAGTTTATAGAGGGGTTACACACGATCAAAGCAAGGATTTTATGCAATTCCATAATGTCCCTTATTTCTGAAACGTCTGGCTACAGCAACCTTATTTATTTATATTTTTACCTCCCCCGTCTCCAAGACACTTCTCCAAAGACTCTGGGCAGCTGGAATGAGACCCTTCTGTGGGAAGGGAGGAATAAATTCTCCTTAGAGCCTTTCAAGATTTTTGGCCTGGCTGCCACAAGGACCTCATTGGCTTCCATTAACTGCTCCAGCTAGGATGTGGGGTAGATCTCTTAGAAAGAATTCAGTACAACTGAGTACTAGATTGCTACTTTGAGCAAACAATGAGGGGGTGAGGGGAGTCAGAGGAATAAAGGAGGGCAGCAACTCCAAACTCAACTATTAGTAAGGAAAGTTACCATCTGAAGTACTAAGGGCACAATTCATCTTGGGAAATACACAGTATACTTGATGTACTGAAATATAGACTATTCTGATCCACTTAGCAATTTCTATTTTGGAGGGATGAGGCAAGCAGGTTAAAGCTGGGTCATGTAACGGAAACTGTAGATTTAATAGTGCCACAAGTTTCATACTTTGTCATCTTTGATACCTTCAAAAGTGCATTTAAAGGCAATACGCAGACTGGTGTGGGCCATCTTTGAGGATGGCTTACAAAGTTCAGCTTGGTATTAAGTGTGTTGAAGTCACTGTTTACTTAGTGTAAGTAACTTCAGCTCCCTACCAATCCTTAGCACATGATGTGGCACAGGGTTTCCTAATGTGGCTTCAGTTCAAACTCTAACCTTTTACAAACGTATGTTTAGAATTGTAAAGATATAAAACTTTGCACAAACGCATTTGTTAAACTGCTAACATGAGTCTTGGGTCCTATATGATACGATTGTTTTCTGACTGGTGTTAATGGGTGAAAACAGACATGACGCTAACCACCCTTGGTGGTTATTTATGCATGTTTCAGGGCTGCATAGGGCACCAATACAGCCCTGCAACATGCATAAATAACCACCAAGCATGGTTAAAGGGTGGTTAGCGTCATGTCTGTTTTCACCCAATGATCATTTAAACATTTACGGTTTAACTTTCCATGTTAGTGATACACGATGAAGGACTAGGCTGTATTACGTTACGCTCGAATAATGTTCATCAGACTGATCATTTAAACACCTGCCGTGGAACCAGATTGTTGGCAGCATCATGGTACATATTGAGCAGCACAGCTATGCATAGTTTTATCAGCGCAATCAGTGGTCAAAGGAAGTGGAAGAGTATAAAATGGCAGAATTTGTCTAATCTTACAATGTGGGCCTGAGTGCTAGAAGCGCATGGTTTATTTATAGCGAGACTTGCGGCCTGCATCAGGTTAACAGCTGAACTATCTGAGGAAGGTTAGAACAAGTAGGATGATCTGTCTCAAAGCAGCCTGTTGCTTTTACTTGCATGCTGTCACCCATAATCTCTACTGCTTCTGTTGTATCCCTTTATCTTGCATATCTGACATACGTTCTTACTGCTGCCATAAGGAAATAGGGTGCTATCAACAGTTTTGTTTGTTTTTTGAAGCTTTAAGGACCCTAAGACAATTGAAATTGGTGTTGAGAATGTTCTTGAAGCTAATCTGAGAAGACTAGAGCCTGGGACATAGTGCTCGGATTGCCTGTATTCTAGATTTTCTGAATCTTTATTTCTCCTCATCCCTTGCTCTGATTTTTAGACTTTGGTTTTCCTATTTTCCTACACACACACACTTCTGCACTCCATTCACATCCTGAAGGCTGGAAAAAGCCCCCATTCCTCCTGACAACCCCTGCTTTCTTTGCCCATAGGAAAGCGTTCTTTAGTTCTTACTCTCTAACTGGAGTTCCAGCCAAGTATTTCTTGCTAGAGGAGGGAAACCTCCAGGTTAATAACTCCAGGCCTACCCTTTCCATTGATAATACCTTTTTAAGCACACTTTCTTTCTTTGACCTATGGGCCAAATACCCCATTCCCCTCAGCTCTGGCCTGCCATGGCTCCTCCAGGCAGGGCCAGACCTAGAATTCATGGGGGTGGGATCTCCAAGGGAGGGGGTCTTTGAGACGGGGAGCAAGAACCCCTTGGGGAGAGTCCTTTCCAGGTATGTGCAGTCTGCAACTGCGCAGGGCCTGATGTATTTCCCACCACCATACGTAGTACGGTCCATGAATAAGCTTGAAATGACTACGTGAATGTGAGAAGCACTGGTGTAAACAGGAGCCCTAGTCTAACTGCAGAGGCCCTGCAGCAGTTTGGGAAGGGGGCTCATGCCACCACTTTTCATGGTGCCCTAAAGTCAGTGTGGCACTTAGACACAAATGATGTCCCCTCCTCACCATCCTAATCCTGAGCTGTAATAGCTGGTCTCATTTTACTTCCATGGGGCTGAAGAACATAAGTAGTACCATACAGAGTCTGACCAATAGTCTATCAAGCCCAGCATTCTGTCTCCAACAGGGACCATTCCCTGTCTGTTGGGAGAAGTATCCAACAAGTCACAATGGGCAATCCATTCCCTGTTTTACAGCCCCCAACAGCAAGAGGTTACATTCCCGAAGCCTACTTGGCTAATAGCCATTAATGGACCTATCCTCCAAGAACATATCCAATCCCTTTTTAAAACTAGCTACACTACTGGCCTTGACCTCGGGTAGCAAATTTCACAAGTTAATTGTGCACTAAGTAGGTAAGAAAAATACTTTCTCTTATTTGTTTTAAATCTGCTGCCAGTTAATTTTACGGAGTGTCCCCTTGTTCTAGTACTGTTAGAGAGGGTAAATAACTGCTCCCTATTTACGCATGGATCCACACAACTCATGATTTGATAAACTTGCATCCTATCCCCTCTGCTGTCTCTTCTCCAAGATGAAGATCCCCAACCAATCAAGCCTCTCTTCATACCTTTTTGCTCACTTTTGTTGCCCTTCTCTGTATCTTTTCTAGTTCTACTATGTCTTTTTTGAGATGGGGTGACCAGAACTGCACACAGTATTCCAGATGCAGTTGTACCATAGATTTATATAGAGGCATTATGATATTTTCCGTTTTATCATCTATTTAATGTTTTATTACCCACATTAAATTTCATCTGCCACTTAGATGCCCAGTCTTGCAAGATTCTCCTGCAATTCTTCACAGTCCCCTCGAGTTTTAACTACCTTGAATAACTTGGTGTCATCTGCATATCTGATCACTTTACTCTTGCTCCTTTCTCCAGATCGTTAATGAATACATTAAACAACGCCAGTCCCAGGACAGATCCCTGAGGCACTCCACTAGTTTCTTCTCTCCACTGTAAAAAGTGACCATTTAGGCCACGTTCACATTGGCGGCGGTGGCGACAGAGAGAGCGGCGAGGGAAGACGCGGCAGCGGAGAGGAGCTGGATGACAGGAAAAGAGCTGGTGCGAACAGGGATCTGCTGCAGTTTCTCTTGCGTGTCAGGACACAAAATCCTGCCTTGACATGTGCAAGAGAAGCCGCGGCAGATCCCTGTTCACACCGGCTCTTTTCCTGTGATCCGGACTTTCCCCGCTGCTGCATCTCCCTCGCTGCTCCCTCTGTCGCCACCGCCACCGCAGATGTGAATGTGGCCTTAGTCCTGCTCTTTGCTTCCTATTTAGTCCTACTCTTGCTTCCTCTCTTTTCAGTAGTTGCTGATCCATGATAGGACACTGCCTCTTATCCCATGACATTCTAATTTCCTAAGAGTGTCTCATGAGGAACCTTATCAAATGCCTTCTGAAAGTTCCGAATCACTATATTGACTGGCTCACCCTTATCCGCATGCTCATTTACACCCTCACAAAATACCAATAGATCTGTGAGGCATGACTTTCCTAAATCCATGTTGACTCTTCTCCATTATGCCATGTCTATCAATATGCCCAGTAATTCTGTTGTTAACCATTTCCACCAGTTTGCCTGGCACCAACGTCAAGCTCACCGGGCGGTAGTTTCCGGGATCACCTCTGGAAACCATTTTACATATTGGTGTTGCACTTGCTACCCTCTAGTCCTCCGGTACAGTGGCAGATTTTAGTGATAGGTTACAGATTACCAATAATGGGTTTGCAACTTGATATTTGAGTTTCTTCAGAACTCTAGGATGTTCCCCTTGATGGATGTGAGCCCTGCACCCATGACACTGGAACTGCAGAGGGAGGAAATTTGTGAGGAAATGATTGCCCATGTCCTCTGCTATAATTACATCCATGGGGGCTACCTAGATTCCATCCCCTGTCCTCCTTCCAGGCCAAGAGAACCAATGGGCTGCATGATATGGGAGAGAAAATATGCTAAGGGCAGTGCTCCTTATGAATAGCTGGGGAGGTGTAATAGCAGTGGTGTTGAACAGCAGGAGTTGGCAGTGGCCTTCCTGTGGATGATGGGATGAACATTTTTGGTGACAGCCCTCCTGAAGGGATAGATTGTTTAGGGTAGTTTTGAGGCACCCTTAGTGGAGTAATACTGCTAGATCCAGGGTGTAAAGAGATCTAATAAAGCTGGTTCTGACCTGGTTTAACCCACGTGCTTGGTGTCCAAGTCCTCCTTCCACTGTTGCCACAACACATCTTCCTACGTGCTATTGTGACAGTACTGCTGCTAATAATAAAACTAGCTACAGGGTATTCAAAACCAGATTTACTAAGAATATGCAAGGAAGAAAATTGGATTAAAGCAGTAGAGATAGCGGACAATCCTGTCTAATCCTGGATCTATATGCTAGGAGTACAATCTGCATCACTACAATGAACAAATATTGATGTAGCTAGAGCATTCCCTGTGCTTCAGCTCTTCTCTAGCTCCCTGGCAAATCAGCGTAGCAGAGGTCCTGTTTAGTAGCTTTGCGCCATCTTTCTAGCTCTCCAAAAACCCAATCCTTATGGTACCTTTTCATTGGAACAGGTGTGATATTGTTCATAATTACAGTCTGAGGAAGGAAGGTCAGGGTTACAGCAGCATTTACAACATACTTATATTTGATCAGGTGCCCCAGTTTGGGGGGGGGGGAGGAAGAAGGGGGGAGTTTAAATAGTCTTTCCTTTGTTCAGAGAGCTGTTTTTCTGTCTGGGTGTTCATCCCTTCTGTAGCTCGAGTTCTCTCCCGCATCTTCTCTCAAAGTGTCTAGCATTACAAATACCCTTTTCACCTTGGTTGCACATGAATTGCCTAGTTACCAGGATACCAGTTGCCACTTGAAAGGAGCTCTCCCGCTCTGCTTGGAGCATTAAACCCAAGTCCCCACCATAAAGATTTGGGATCTAATCCACTGTATGTATTTGTCATTCGTACCGGCTTAAACCGGACCAGAGGTATGCGATAAATGTCTAGTTTGGGATGCTCCCCTTTGTTCATCTGTAAATGATGGTTGTGGAGGGTGATGTTTGAACAAAGCTGCCAAGCCCACATTTTCCAACCCATCTTCTATCGATACATTTTCTTATGTTTCATACACTACTAAATATGCATCCTTGAGCGAGACCATCATAGTAGATGAAGGTATAATAACAAATAGAGAAACATACCCCAAGGTTCAGGTATTTGATATCTGTGTGACTGCTACATGGCACTCTTTTGATTAGTTTGAAAAACATGAATCTTCCTGAATCCATTTTCCTTTTGGCCTAAGACAATGGAGATTTTAAAAATCAGTGGGGTAGATTCACCCCTTTATAAGTTCTTTATTATTACTATTATTATTTTAGTATAGCACCACTAACGTACCTAGCAATGAACAAAACAAATCCTAACTCTGAGGGGCTTGCAATCTAGAATGGATACGCCTACAAGGGGGAGAGGGATTGCCCTATGAAGCTGAGAAGTCACAGGTGCATGTGCTTAGCTTTGGATGGACGCGCACATAATGCTGATTAAATTGGACGTGTCTGGGGTCCTGGAACATGCATAAGGAGCCCTGGATTAGTGTTACGTGTGAGGGAGTCGATGGGAGTTACAGCCCTGCTTTAAATGCGGATTTGGAGTTTAGATTTGATCCGATCTAATCAGTGTTACATGTGAGTCCACCTTTAATTGCAAGGGAGGAGGGGATTCTGAAGGATGAGACTAGGAGAAGCATCAATGAGCAATTTATGGGAGTGAGGAGTAGGGCTGATGGAAGAGGCAGGCTTTTTTTTAGGAAAGATTTGAAGGGAGGGAGCAGAGCATATATGTTCAGAGAAGAAGTCTAGAGCATAGGGAGGAGAAGGGAAGAAATGGTTTAGGGAAATTTTTTAAAGGAATTAGGCAAAGTATAAGTTATGCTCTTAACACGAGATCTCAGCCAAGAAACAAAGTAAATGATGGGGTATGTGTCAGGGCAAGAGGCAGAAAAGATAAAATTAAGCTATAGGGTCAATTACATATCAAACCTCTCTTATAACCCAGAGATTCCCAGCTGATCCTGGATGGACTCTTATTACTATCAACGATTGCAGAATTATATTTTGTAGATGGGGTCAGTAGATCGGGTACATTCAGTATATTGACAAATAATCCGACTATTGGCAAAAAATATTATCGAGTATTTCTGAGGTTCCGAGTACCGGTCTCGAGTGTTCAAGCTGATCCTCAGAGAATACTCTGAATTTGCAAGGTACAGGAGAAGGAGGCCCATAAGCCAATGTGGCCAGCAGCGCAAGTCATGGAATACAGCAGTGGGGGGGCGGGGGAGTGCCACTCACCTGAAGTAGCAACTCGTGTTGCTATTCCTCTTCACCTGGAAGCTGCACGGGAGTTGGGCATGCTGCTCTAGTCTGGCTGGACTCTGCTTTAAAACAGCGGGCGATGGGTGCACTTGGACTCACTCTGCCTCCTAATTTGAACAAGATTTCTTCAAACATGCTCCTAAAGCTCTCTGGGAGCATGCTGGGAAATGTAGTCCAGCTTGCTCTCAGACAGCGTTAGAACTATTTGAAAGCAAGCTGGACTACATTTCCCAGCATGCTCCTAGAGAGCTTTAGACTGAGCATACTTGGGCAAACTGCATTCAAATGCACAGCTGCAGAAGCCAAAACAGCACGTCCAGCTCCCACAGCTTTTAGGTGAGCTTGCTGGGCCCCCCCTTTCCTGCCCCCGGCTTCCCCTGTTACCTGCTCCCAGTGCCCATCTGCCCCACTTCCCGCCCTCAATCGAGAAGTTACCGAAGAATCGAGTACTGTGGCCATTACTTGGTTCCTCAAGTACTTGGTAAAACTGAGTCGAGCACAGCAATCCTTGGTAAATTCTGAAGAAAACAGAGGACTGAGTTTCAGTCCTAATATTAGGCCTTGCAATGGGGTCATGCAGGCAAAAGGTTTTGGAACCTCTGTCATTTTTGTTTTGTTTTGTTTTTTTCTTTCTTGCTTAAATTGTATATTATGTTAGATGCTGTGTAATTTGTTCCTTGGGCCCCTGTGTGGAAAACCCAGGACATGTTTGTGTTTTGTAAGCTGCCTCGAGTCCTACAGGAGGGAGGCGGGGTATAAATTAAAATGGTATGGTATGGTAACCCTTTGCCCCTTTATCAGCTATTTTATTTGCTTGTCAGCTACTCTTGGTCTGGAACCAGACTTATTCCACACTTGAAAAGAGTAAATAGGATAAAAGTGCTTCAAATGATTTAAGAGTTAAAGTCCCAAGTGACTTTCAGAAGTGACTTTAAAAGTTAAGAGAAGACTTTCAAGGGCATAAATGACTATTGGGAGCTTAGCTTCCACGGAGAGGCTAAGAGGCATTTATATGCTGAAGTGTGACTTACGCCTTTGAAATTGTTTTACTGAAGTCAGTGAGACATTGGCTTTTAAGTGCTTTAGTTCCTGTTGGAAGTGGAGCCTTGCTTAGGTACTCTTTAAATTTCTACTTTCCTAGACTTTGCATGTTTTCAGGTAGCGGAGGGTGAAACGGTAAAGTGGAAGGCATACCTTTTTATTAACGGTAAAGTGGAAGGCATACCTTTTTAGAACTGGGATTCCTTAATTTTGCTTGCTGTGACCCCGTTTTGAGACTTAAATAGAATTCCGGGACCCAAGCCAGCAATCGAGACAAAGTATACCTACTACCAATTGGTAATGTGACTTCATCTACCGATGGTCACACTCCACCTGGCATCATGACCTATGGTTTGGGAATCGCCATTTTAAGGTCTAAAGGTGATACTTGGTAGTATCTATCTATGTAGGCATTAATATAATATGTCTTTCATTCCCACATAATCTTCTGTCTGTTCCTCTGCCACCCAGCATTCTCATTTATTGACAACAGCAAAGTGTTTTGTAGCAGAGAGCTGTCTTATGGCATCACTACAGCTACAGTGGGAGGATAACACACTGGTACATTTCTTTTGGGGGGTGGGGGTTAAAAAAACAGCCACCCCCCTTGCTATTCCTTCACAATTCTAATTAGGGGGAAATAAACAATACCTACAATATGGTAGGAAGAAGCTATGGAATTGATCAGTCTCGGGAAGCAAGATAGTTCAGGAACTACATCAGATGTGTATGAGAACAGCAGCAAAACTTTGGGTATGAGAGGGGATGTGGGAGCCCAGGAAGGCAGTAGTGGAAGATCTGATGCTCATAGCAGCAAACATCAATTTTACTCTTTTCCTGGGACAAAACTGAGCAGCTGCCGGGTCGAGTTAATTGCATCTGCATTTTTGTAAGCATGGAACATCATAGACTCTGGCAATCGCTTTGAATATGCCTGTAGCTGTTGGAATGTAGATAGCAAGAGGAGTTCCCCACCCAGCCTGCTGGAGCACAAGATATCACTGTGTCAACAGAAACACATCCCGTTTGTGATGAAACAGGTGGCAGTGGTTAGTTATTAATTTGAGATGTTTGCTGCTAGATAGCCTGACCTATTGATACCCAATTTGTTTTCCAAAGTCCCACTTTCTATCTCAGACATGCATCACCCTGCATTCAGGCAATTCTTGCATGCACCATCCATAAAAGCTTATGTAGTAATGAACAGTTGTATTGTTGAGGGCAAGTCATCTTAAGTGTGGGGTTGAAACCAAAAAGCATGAATGCCGGTAATAATAGATAACCATTCCAGCTCCCTCAAGGCACTGCCCTATTTCCCAAGCAACATCTGCCAGGGCCAAGGACAAACTCACGAGACCCCTATCCTATCCTAAACAGATGCATGAATGAATCAGTGTTTGCTGTCCCTTGGAGCTGGTCTCAGCCCTTCTAGGCCCTCGGGAGGACCAGCATGTTCAGATCGTTGCTTCTGTTCTAACACCTGAACGACTACAGATTGGTTCAAGCAAATCTTGCAAGATCTTAATGCTGCACAGAGAGAGAGAGAGAGAGAGAGAGATACAAACCTAGTCATCAAGACTAAAAATAACTGGTCCATTTAAAAAAAAAATGAAAATGGACACGTGGGTTGCTTTGATCGACATATCCTGATAAAGAATACGCATCCTCTGCCTTTACTTGGTACCTGATAGCAGCTTTAATGCTAGGCACTTGGGGGTGGGGGGAAGATGGAATTTTAATGGATTTTAATGCATTATTGTGTATTATATTTTTTTAAAATTTTCATGTTGTGAGCCACTCTGCATCTTCAGGAGAAGGATGGGGTAAAAATAAACTTTAATAGTAATAATAACTACCTCTTTTACAATGCTCTAAATCTGCAGATGTCAGATCACAATCGCTCTCTTCGCTGCTCTTGCTTTGACAGCGGATCACAAGCTAGTCTCCAGTAGATCACTGTGGAGATAGGGATCAGTCCCTCCGAGATCGCCTCTGAGGGAGAGAGGAGGACTGGCACCTCAGGGAATATATCTCGAGAATAGACTGGCTAGGAGACCTTCTCCTCGGAGGTGGGGAAAGCTCTCTCTAAAGGGGAGTGCTCCTCTCTACTGCTGCGACCAGTTGTTGAGGCGTGTGTCCTAGACCTGGTAGCCAGGGGGGAGAGGTCCCAGCCTAGAGGCAGCAGGAGGGATGCTAGATCACCTGTGGTTGACAGCTAGCTCGAAGGGATCACGTGCACCATAACTCTGTCCACTTCTGCCTTAAAGCTTTACAAAGCAGGGATGTGCACAGATGGAAAGAAATAGAAGGATATAGGTTTGTCTAACATCACCCATCAATTCACTATCGGGAACAGAACTCGGTTCTTCTCAGCATCAGGCCAGTGCCACCCACTAGGCTGCTGCTACTACTTTAATCCAACCCAATACTTGACAGGAAAATGGCGTTTTAGGATTGGGAGCTGCACACAATTATTTTGACAGGAGTCCTGCAAGAGTGGCTGTGGGAGCTCAATGCTCTGTGTTCCACTGATGCAAGCTCTTTGGTATCTAGTTAGTCTCTTTTTGTGCTTCTTTATGATGGTATAAAGCACTAATCTTTCTTTTATAGAGCTTTGGTGTGTCCCGTGGGTGGGGCCCCGCGTTTGGCACGCTGCCTAGTAAACAGGCTACGCAATGCTTGTACTCTGCCTTGCCTACAGTACACCTGTGTCCCAGCCATTACCCTGTTAGTCATCATAGGGTTCCTTACTCAAAGGATGTGTTTGTATTTTTTGTTTATTTTTCTTTTTTTTCAGAGTCTCAGGAGCAAACCTCCTGCTAACAACACGAACACATAAGTAGTGCACTAAAAACACAATCTGGAAAATGTTTTAGACACACTTGGATAGGGGTCAGCAAAGGCCTGTGCTTGCAAACTGAAAGTGAATCAAAGTGTCTGCTCCATGGAAGTAATTAAGCAGGAGCAAATAAGTGCTACTGTTTGTATTATTTATCCAGCACAAGCAACGTCCCCTGACACTGAGAAATCCTGATTAGGCAGGTCCCTGCTTGCAGTTGAGAAGTGGCAGGTACTCATGCCTAGCTTAGTTAAAAGGGGGGAGGAGGATCCTGAAACATAATCCAGTAGAAGGAGAAACATCTGTGAGCAGTCTCTGGAATTAGAGAAGGCCCGCTGGAAGGACTAGGTTTTTAGGAGGGATTTGAAGGTAGATCGAGAGGGAGCACATGTGCTTTAGGAGGGAATGCCAAGCATAAGGGGCAGCCTGGAACAAGGAGTGAGGATGGTTTTTAGAGATTGTGGAGTGGATGAGGGTAGTGAGAGAGGAGGAATAACGGTCCTGGGAGGGAACGTAGTGGGAAATGAGAGCAGAAAGATGAGAAGAAATGTCACGAACATTGAAGGTGATGACAGGGAGTTTGTGCTGGATGTGAAGGTGGAGTGGGAGTTGAACTAGAGTTGAGACACAGGAACAAAGCAAGGTGGATGAGCTTGGCGGCGGAGTACAGAAGTAGGGTCAGAAGAGGCTGAAGGTCAGAGTGGGGATTGAAAGTAACAAGGAAGCAGCAGGAGTCAAGATGAATGTGTAAAATAAAACTCGAGTCCCTAAAGACAGTGTTCTTAGTTTGGGCTCCATGAGATAAGTATGGCACTACACAGAAGTAGAGTAACAAATTGATAAGCAGCCAAGAAAACAACAGCCATCACGATTATCCCAATTGGGGGGATGGGAGGGCTCTGAATGGCTTTGAAAGGCCAAGGCTTTCAGTGGTAAAAGATTATAAAAGTGGATTCACATACAAGACTTCACCAAGTCCTTGTAATACTGCCAGCTCAATGCAGCCATCCCAACAGACAAATCGAGTAACTCAGTAGGACTTGAGCCCTAAGTTTGAATTTGTTCCCCCCCATTTCAAGCAGTTCTCTCAAAGCAATAGCTGTGCCTTTCTCTTGGGCTTCCTCTGTCTAGAGGCTCTTCCTTTAACATGGCTGGTTTTATGTTTGAGGGGAGGAAGGGAAGAGAATAATAATAATAATAATTTTATTTTATACGCTGCATGGCACAAGGCCATTGCAACTAGGAAAACTAAAGAGTGAGCCAAATGGCAATACTACATAGACAGTATCATAGTACTTAAACAAAAATATAAAATACAATTATCAATTAAATAACATCAATTGTTGAAGAGACATAACCTATAACATTATAACAACTATTATATAATACAAAATATTGCTTGAGTAGAAAAAAATTAAATTTAAAACAATAGATTAAAAAGATTAACATTATTTAAAATCATAATCATACACAAGCCATAATCAAGTGAAGCAAGGGAGGAGGGAAAAATTATTGTATATAACTCTTAGAGTTACTGATTTAGGAGAGCAGATGCAAACAAGGCTAATTTTTCAACTATTATGGGATTTGTTGATTGTCAAAAAGAATGTAATTAATTGCAGCGGAGAGGAAAACGGCCTTTGGGAAAGCCAATGACCCAAATAGTGTTCCCTCAAATAGGCTTGGAGGGGGCATACAAAAAGATGGTGCAAAAGATCATCAATGTGCAGAGAATTACAAAAGCACACCCTCTCAGTATAAGGGCAACCAACCCTTCTTCCAAGCAGAACAGCAGTAGGGAGCAAATCCAAATGTAGATAAGTAAGCGCTCTCTGCAGCTTAACATCCAATATATGGTTTAAATAAGACTTCAAACCATAAGTGGTTTTAAAGTATTTATAGAAGGGAACTACTTTTAAATTTTGGATTGCCTCAAGGTCAGCTTGAATGGCCTGATGTCTTAACTGAGTGGTAATCACAAGCCGTCTTTTTGCAGGGGGAAAGGCACCCAACATGTCTAAAGACAGGTCCAGCCTTTGGAGAGAGAATGTAACCCGCCCTACCCAGTGGCTGGGTCTAGACCAAGCCTGAGCTTCTTCTTAGGCAAGGCTGGGCAGTCTATCCATAGGCATTTCTTGGAGCCTGGACCAGTAAGAAAAAATTGCTGATAACACGTTGACTTGAAAAGGGAATATCCCAGTTTCCAATCTTAATAAAACAATTGGGGTGCTTCTGGGGACCACTAGAATAGAGTGCAAAAAGAGGTTTTGAGCAAGCTCAAATCTCTGAGAGTGGAGAGATCCCCAGATCTCCGCCCCATAGGTGATTGCAGGGGAGACCTTGAAGGAAGGGAAGAGAACAAAAGACCTGCTCCCTTTGCCTCTGTGCAGAAATGGGATGTCGTAGCTACCTGGAGAAAATGAGGAGAGCGGAGTAAAGAGAAGGGGAACCAAACTTCCAGTGTTGTCTCCAACATGAAGAGTGTTCTTCCTCAAAATGGGAAATGCTTGATTAGCCTGGGTTGGTTGAATGTTCTGTGCAGCAGTCGAATCAAGCTGCTGTCAGGATGGATGTGGGTTTTGCAGTGGGTTGGGCCGCCATCTTCTGTCACTGCTGGTGCCTAGCAGCAGTGTGTCTGGGCTGGTTAGGCCTCACATTTAGGGACTTTATTTATTATTATAAATATTTCTATCTTGCCCCGCCCACACAAACGGTTCAGCTCACAACTAATTGAAACACAGTAATATAAATATAAAATCATAATACTAGCATAAAATTACAGTTGATGTGCAGAAAAAAACCCCGCCTAACCCATAGGGATGTGCGAACAGAAGCGAGTTTGGAAATTTGGTTCAGTTCGAAAATCGAGTTCGGTTTGAAAGTTCGGTTCGTAATTCAATACCGGGAAGGGGGGGGGGGGGGGGG
>QEPC01000119.1:301007-320091 GCA_003113815.1 Sphenodon punctatus | reverse complement strand
TGCACTTGAGACCTCGCATCTTCATGAATGTTAGACCCCTTGTCTCTCCCTCTGTTCCCCTTCCTAAGTCTCTCCCCCAGCTCCTGTCTCTCAGATTGTAAGCCCTAGGGGCAGGGACCGTGTCTATTTTATTACTTTGTAAAGTGCCAGGTACACTGCTGGCGCTATATAAATGTTTGTTAATAATAATAATTATGCATTAAAGACAGCTGACATCTTGAGAAAACCATGGAGTCCCAAGGACAAGATTTAAGGCTCATTCACCACATCACATCCAGTGACATCACTCCTTACCAACTGGCTGTCCTGACCTGTTGTCAGCACCCCAGTTTATAGCTAGGTCGCTGGAGCTGAGAGAACTAGGAGTGGCATTCAAATTCTGGTCTCACTGGGTGACCTTGGGCAAGTCAGCTCTGTGTCCCATTGTAGCCGCTGGGCCACAGTGCTTTCCTGAAGGAGGACAAGTTGGTTGTTAAAGTAACGGAGTGGCTTCAGGAGATCTGGATTTGATTTTGCTCTGCCATAGGTATCCTGTTTTCCCAATCTTTGTCCACTATGTCTATTTAGATGGCAAGCTCTGTGAAGCGCAGATGGTCTCTTGTTATCTTTGTACAGTGCTAGTATGAGCCAGCCTTTGAGCGTAATCAGAAGGCCTTTGGGGAAAGATAAGGAGATGAACTTCCACAGTTTTTAAAAAACTGTCAACATTGTGAATTGCTCCCGACTTTAAATCTAACATGGCACATTTCTTGGCTTGCTGTTTTTTTCGTGGGAGATAATGATATCTTCTTGCCCCACAGCTTACCATGTTGAGTACTGAGGAGCACTTATGTGTCTCCTTAACATTGAGGAACTTTAACTGATTTTGAGTTTTCAGCCCCGGAAAGCAACTATTGTTAGTGAAAAGTTCATAACATGAAGCCAAACACAGCTTGAAAAATGCCAATAGAAATGTATTTGTAAAGTTAGATGAATAACATGGATGTGACAATAGAAACAGCCTGAATCACACTCATTGTTTCAAAAGCATTAACAAACTTTTTGTAAAGTGAAAGGTTATTCTGGTGATTCATCTGTTTAAAAAATTATTCTACAAGTTGAGAATTTTAATAATTCCAGTAATAATCCTATCAGCAGCAACTTTACAGAGCCTACACTTACAAAGATTAATGTATTTCTTGCCTGACCTGGAGTTCAGTTGTCTCGGTTTCAGTGCCTATGAAAATAAGATTGATTTTACATGTGTAATTATAGGGAAAGCGGAAACGGTATTTGCGGTCTAAGCTCTTCCTCTGTTACACAGTTGTGAAAGAAAACGTTCCCACGTGTCAGGGAGGCAAAATGTTCCTTCTGTAGCCCATGAGAAGTAATAAGAGGCCAGCATTTCAAGCTTCTTGACAGGACCTGCCAGTCCCTGTCACTGAGTGGAAGTTTGGATTATGGAAATGAAGGATGGAATCAAAGGCACTATATCCGAAAGGAAAATTTGAGACTACTGTTGTTGTTTGTTGCTTGAAAGCACCAAATAATATATTAATCTAACAGCTTTCAAATCTGTGAAAGAGACCTACTTCCCAACGATCCCTATTTAGGAAAGAGAGTTTCTCTTTTGGGTGCTGAATCCCACTGTCCCTCTTTCAGGGGGTCACAGTCCCTGTTTTGGAAGAGAAACAAAAAGACTGATATTCAGTCGTCCGGCACCTCTTTCCTAATTGTCATTGAGACAATGTGAAGATGATGGACTCTCTCGCACTCGCACTTATGTTCCCAACAGTCCAAGTGCATAAAGCGAGACAGAAGGTCTGCTCCTTATCATTTGCTTATCAAAGCTCCTCCCCCTCACACACGTAGGGCGTGTTATGATGTGACATAGAACGCACCATCTGCTGCCGGGGAAAACGCCTGGAAGCAAATGTTGTGTGGCTTTTGTCACGTGGGCATGCGAAGCCAGGCAGCTTTTGTGCCAAACATGCATGTCATGCAGAGCTCTGCATGATGCGCATGCTAGGTGTCAAAGATGCGTGGCTTCACTTTCCCCACATGACAAAAGCCACACATCGTTTGCCTCCAGGGGGTTTTTCCGGAGGCAAATGGTGCACGTTATGTCGCATCAAAACACCCTAGGTGTGTGAGGGGGGAGGCCCTTATTTACCAATGGGCAGAGTTTATTAGCTAAGAGGGCAGGGCTTGTCCCTCTTTGGACACTCAAAAAGTTGCGAGGTATGAGGAAGAACATGCAGCAGTTTTGGTCCAAGCCATGGCTCCTTGAATCACTATGGAACTGACTGATGTTGCTGCATTGCCCAGCTGTAATATGCAGAGACTGAAGCATAGTCTGAAGGAGTTAGCACCTTCTACGTCAGTCTTATCTGTAGCTGCTTCTCAACACCAGCAGCCCAGAACTAGAAAGCATGACTGCACAGCAGTTATGCAAGGGTTTCTGCTGTAGTGTTTGGGTTCTTATGAAAGAGTCTTAAGACCGAGTTTGAGAGAGAGAGAGTGATGTTTACTGAAGGCTAGATCTCTAGAATTTATGATAGAGACAGCCTGTCCAAGGTAAAAGTAACAACTGAACTTACGTGCCTGTGCAAGCCTAGACAGACCTGGTAAAAAAGCAGGCTAGTGTGTGGTTGCCATGTTGGTCCTAAATGTAAGCGATGAAGACAAAGTAGCTCGGATGATATCTTTTCTTGAACCAACTTCTGTTGATGAGAGTATAGAAGTTTTTGGACCACACAGGCCTTTTTCTCAGGCAAGTTAAAAGTCTGAGCTGTGAGCAATGCAAGACGGGTGTGTAATGTATATCGAAACACCACCACCCTTCATTTCTAGCTAGTAGGGCTGACCTCTTTTGCCTTGGCATAACAGTTCACACTGGGGTGCTTTTTTGCCGAGACCCCATTTCTAGTAAAGCGTCTGCCAAAAGTGGTTTTTCCTCTCCTACCTTGAATCAGGGTTGGACTAGATGAGCCTGGAGACCCGGTGACAGCCTATGATTTTAATTTTAATTTATATTTGTAGAAGACTCCTGGCATGCCCTTCTGTACTGCGAGCGACACCCATATCTTCTAAATAACAATATAAAAAGCAAAGCTGGAAGGTGTGGTGGCTATAAAAAGTCTAGTTCACTAAATATTTTGACTTTGTTCTTGGTGTTTGTGACGGGGCAGCTCCCACAAAGCCTCGGAGGGCGCGGGCAAGTTAGCTCCACTTCCCCCTTGTCATGCTCCAGCTGCACTGGGGCCTACAAGCTCGGGGTGAGGGCCACTGTATCCCCTGCTGCTTGGAGGTTCCATCCTGTGCATCAGGGCCCACTCCAACATAGTTATACCCCTGTGTGAAATCTTCCCTTCTAAGATTAATCAGGTTCTGAAATTTACTCCATGTTATCTATTGGTTTCTGGAAAATTTCCACAATAATGATCCATCTACAGGTTGTTTATCATTCTGGAACATGGAACACGATTTGGGAGGGGGAGTTATCTATTCGACTACGTAGAAACAACATTGTCTATACCTTTTTAAAGCTTGTATCTTCACAAATGCAATATCAAAGCGTATCCTTACGTAGTAGCCACTGATCCCTCCAGAATTGCTACTAGATGCCACCCCACATTAAATGCCTCAGCATTAAATGAAATATGGCATGGGCAGAGGAAAAGCAGTTTTATCTCATGCTTCCTGCTTGTTTAACTCAAATAAGAAGCATGATTACATCAATACATAACTGGAAGAAAACACTGCCCACCCTAAACAACTCAACCAGGTTCCTGTAAGTACTTTGGTAGCTAAATAGCTTGAATAAGTGACTGTACTTTGCCGTTGAGTGGCATGATAATGCCAGAATTTTTTTTTCCTTCTTCAGTGTCTGGGAAAGTATTAAAGCCATTCTGGGCATTTAACGTGGGCTAGAATCTACTGGTAATGCCAATTATGTCCGTGGCAGTTGAAGTAATACAGCCATGAACAGTTTAGAAATAATAAACAAGTCCTTTAGTTGTAGCTGCAGGTGACACTGGTCTTTTAAAAATAAACACTCAAGCTTTTATTCAAAGAAACATGGCAAGCTTTTTTATCCCACCGTTTGATTTTTCAGCCAACAGGCTGCTAAAACTGTTGTTTGGTTTAACAACTTACCCTATTTGTGCCTCTGCCTGTAGGCTCTCAAATGTACGCTCTGTGCTTTTCAGCCATTTAAATCCTTGAAGGATCAGTAAGACGTTAAGTTTGAGATACTTTTCTTTTCTGAGACTGTAGTCATTGAGTGCTTTGCTGAGTTTCTAAGCTTGAAAATTCATAAACCAGTTGTCTCTTCCCCAGAAACAGGGTCCCTGTGCTGCTTTCCTTTTTTGGCCTTTGCTAGCTATAAATTAGAAGCATTGGGAAGAATAACTTTTGTGGGGGGTTTGTCCCCTCCCCCCAATGCTTGGCCCTGCTTAGCAGTAGAGTCACCCATCATTTTGACCCCATGGGAATGGAACAAGCCCAAGAGACAGGAACCGGGGTGTCAAATTGTGTTGACTTGGGGTGTGTTTAAATGAGATGCTACCATGCATCATCCAGCCGCCTGCCTGAAGGTGGTGCAGGGGACTGTGTCCTCCTGTGAGCTGCTCACCACCCAAAGCTGGAGTGTGCTGGCCAGGGTATGCCAAAACAGTGTGCGGTCATGGATGCCCACACAAACTGGGGTGACTACCCCTCCCACCAGCCAGGTCTGCCTGTACTATGAAAGCTCAGTGCCCCAGCGTGGCTCCGTGACCCAGCCAGCTTCCCAGTCCTGCGCGCCCCCCCCCCCCTTAAAGGACACACACACACGATATGCAAAATTGCATTGGCCCCAAGAGATGTGCTCCGAGAGTGGTGTCAGGCGTCAGTGGTGCCTATGCACCTCCCTCATTGGCTAGGACTGCAAGCAACTGCATCAGCTCCCAGGGTCATGGGCAGGAAGGGGTTACTGGCTGCTGCAGCTTCTTGTTCCCATGGTTTCCACGGCATGGTGTCATGACGGGCTGGGCAGTTGGATGGGGCTTGGCTTGGGGGTGTTGTGGAGCGGGAACAGCTGGCCATTTGAGCTGTTTGCGGGGGTGTGGAGGCTGCCTGCATGGCTACAGTGCCTACCTTGGAAGCTGCCTGTTAGAATTGCTCCTCGCGCACCCCCGAGTGACTGCTCCACAGCTGTGCCACTCAAAGGCCGCAGAATCCCCACCCCCATCAAAGCTAGGACGTTGGTGAACCTCGAAGGGAAGGAAATTCCACAGTTTCCGCGGGAGGCACGGTGGACTAGAGGCTCGGCAGCCCTGAGTTCAAATCATGGCTTTACATGAGTGGCTTTCCTCCAGCCTGCCATGGGGTCCTAGCCAGGCATTCCCTGGACAAGTGAAACTGAGTCACTGCTATGATTCAGCCCAATTGCAACCACTGAGTAGAAGGCTACATCTGCAAGAAAATATTTCTCATAATATCTTACAATTGTAAAGCATTCTTCAGAATACCTCAAACATAGTCCAATCACAGGAATCCCTTCACTCACAAATTAGATGCAGCAACTTTGCAGGTGGAAAATATTCAGCAGGAAGTGAGGTATACCATATGCATCTCAAATTTGAATGACCTGGACAAGACCCCAGGAGCAGCACCCAACTCTTACAAAAAGTGCTCTATGGTCTTACTAGTCCCCGTTGCTCAAATAGCATCCCTAGCTATCCTTACCATTCTGCTGGGACATTGCTGTATAGTATAACAATCCTGGCACTGAGTAATGGTTACTAATGGGACACCAAGGGTAAGTGTCAATATAACTTCCCATGATGCTCCTACAGTGTTGATGTCAACTGCAGGAAATGTCAATACAAGTTCTTGTGACACTGTAAATCCTACAAACTATCCAGTCCTTGACCAGTCACTTTCCTTCACCCAGGTTTACTTCTCTAGGTGAATACTCTGGTTTGTCCCCCATTGTCAAGGGTTGATTCAATGGAAAATCAGAGATGCCTTCTCTCAAGCAGGGCAAATAAATACCCTAGAAACTAAAGTTCACTTTTGAAAATCTTTCTTCAAAATGAGTATTTATCTTTCAGTCACCTTATGGTTCAAATAGCAATAGTCATACCCAAACACATCCATGTGCTGTCCTTAGCCTCAAAGTCTGGGCAAAGAACCTAGGGAAAGAAGACTGATATGGTTTTTTAAAAATCTCATACTGCCACAGCAAGCCAGGAATGGTGCAGGCAGGGGTGAGATGAGAGAGGATCTTCTGCTTCTACTTGTAGACTCCAACGTGGTGTCTGGGATCTTCTGAGTCAGTTTTGAAATGTTGTTTTGATGCCAAATGCATACAGCAGGTTCAAGTCAGCCAATACTTGGAAGCAATTTGCTTACTGTCTGCTTGAGCTGTTCATAGTTAATACTCCCTGAAGCCCTTTTACCCAGTTTGATGGTGATGGTTGAATTAAAAGTTCAAGCCACTTGCTGATGGTCAAACCATGAGTCACTGGATTAAAACTCTGCTCTTCCTCAGTTTGAGTCCTTAGTTCCAATCACTAGTATACAAACTTCCTGAGATGCTGGAATATCCCCAGAAGAGAGCCTTACTTAGACCACTTCCTCTGTCGTTCCTTGTCCTAGGCCTCAATTCGTGGTTTAGGCAGATTTCCAGCTGAATTATAGGATGCTAAAGAATGTCTTAAGTTAAATTTTAGCAGGATCATGAGCATCTACAGTACTTCAGAATACAAGCATTGTTCTAAATTTAAACAAAACAGCAAGAAGGAATGGTAGCAAACATCTCGGCAAATAAACAATACATGGGATGTGGGGGAGAGAGATCCAGCAGACACTTACTGCCTGTGGCTACTAGTCCTTTTAAAAAGATTTATTTGATGCAAGGAGTAACTTCTTTCCCCCCTCTTATTTTATATGTATCTCTTTCCCAGAGATCCCTTCAGGAACATGTGGAAATTAAAAAGCTGGCTGTCCTAACTTGCTGCAATATTGCTGATAACATATGACACTTTATTAAACTTTCCCTAAAAATCCTCAGTTTAATAACTTTGTATAAGGAAGGCATCTTTCTATAAACTCCCAGGGTGTTGGAATAAAAGATGTGAAACTTCCAGTGCAACCTCATAAATTCTCTTCCAACTAGATTGCAAGTCTATGAGTTCTAATAAAATTCTCATGAGAACACAGTATCCATCCATAAAACTCCTGAACTCCCTATGGGAATTGAGCAGTTTAGAAGGGTTCAGGGTTTAAACCATTGGTTTACTTATTAAAATTTTCTCAGTAAATATATCATAGTACACTAGATAAGTCACACTGTTCTGTTCAAGGAACAGTCATCTCTTATATATATATTTTAAAAACCTTTGGGTTAAGAGAAATGTTAAGGCCCTTACAAATTCAATTTCCAATGCTCCAAAAAGCATGGAAATTCTAAGTGAAGGCTCCCACCATAACTTCTGTGCCATGTAAGCAGTAACGACATCGTACAGTCTTACATATAGTGCTCACTTACAAAGTGTCCATGCACGCACACTTTGCCTTGGTCCTTCAGCCCCAATCCTCTTCCGCTGCAGGCAACAGGGTGAAAACAGACATGATGCTAACCACCCTTGGTGGTCATTTATGCATGTTGCAGGGCTGCATAGGGCACCAATACAGCCCTGCAACATGCATAAATAACCACCAAGGGTGGTTAAAGGGTGGTTAGCGTCATGTCTGTTTTCACCCACTGTAGCTGCGGACAGTGCTTAATAAGAATTTAAAGTTGGCTACATATTGAAATGAATAAAATAGACTGGCCCATTTGAAGGAATGGAGGCAACAGCAATGCCAGTTAGGGAAGAAATCCTGTTGTCATTCGCAGGCCTCGTTATGTGGCTGCAAAAGAATACAACAGACGTGCATCTTTGGGACTTGGGGGCGATGGGGCAATAATGAGTAAGGCACCAGGGAGAGTGACTGGAACGGGTGGAATGACCAGGAGGCACAGGGAGAGGGTGCAGCAGCAAGGAACTGATGGAATGACCAGAAAAATAGCATGACAAACAGGTAAAATGACAAGGTGGGGCTCTGGGGATTAGGATTTGAGGGGGCATGCTGAGGATAGGGACAGAAAAGGTTTTGTGATTCAGAAAAGTGATAGAATAGCAGGGGGAGCAGTTCCTATCATTTCACCCAGTTGCCATAGCTGCCTCCTTGTTGTCCCACTCCCTTTTATTCCACCTCTTCCTTTTTTCTTTTCTTTTTTGTCATTCCGCACATACACACACCTTGCTCCTGTTCCGTATCAGAGATACAGCTCATTGTATTTCCTAGGACTCTTGGATTCTCTGTAGTGGATTTGTGGGCTTCCCCCACCACCTTTCCACCCTGTGCTGATACATCCACTCCCCCCCCCCCCCCCCCCCCCCCCCCCCGCTTCAATCCAAATGAAAGAATATAGGGAAAGGAGGAGGTCAGGGGGCAGCTTGCTGCCCCCTCACCCCCTTTTGTCCACAGCTTCAGTGTTGTCCCCAACCTGCAGAGGAAGAGGATTAAGGCTGAAAGACCAAGGCAAAGGGCGCTTTTAGACGAGACACTTTTAATGTGGTTTTGTAAATGCGGATTTAAATGTGCATTTTTTTAAACCGGTTTTGGCATCCACCGATCATCAAAGGGGCTGAAAACCGGTTTAGAATCAAATAAAACCACATTCAAAACGGTTTGGGCTTTTACATGATCATGGCAAATGTGCATTTAAAATGATTTAGGTGTTTAAATGAGCACTAAAAGATGCACGTTTTTCACCAATCATGCGCAAAATTTGTCTCGTCTAAAAGCGGCCAAAGTGTGGGTGCGTGGAGCCTAAGTTGTAAGCGAGAACAATATGTGAGACTTCATCTTTATTGCTTACATGGTACGGAAGTTAAGGTGGGAGCCTTAACTTAGAATTTCCATACTTTTTGGAGCATGTTTGAATTTGTAAGGGCCTTAACATCTCTCCTTAAACTGAAGATTTCTTTATTATATCATTTCCCTGCTTTTTAAAAGGGGAATGAGGGGGAATTCACAAAATCACACACACCCCGCACCATAGCCCCCTGCACCCCCTATGACTTTAAATGACCCCCTGACCCTGTCTTCGTGCACCACTCATGGCCCCAAATGATCCCCCACCCTTGGCCCCCTATGCCAAGTGATCCCCCACACCAGTTCTTCAGTGCCCCCCATGACAATTGACCACCCATGCCAGCTCCTCTCCAAGTGACCCCTCCCACCAGTTCCTTAGCCCCCCCATGCCTGATCCCTGTCAGCTGCCCAGCACCCTTCACTGCAACTGACCCCCCACACCATCTCCTTAGCCTCCCCATGCCAGCTCCCCCACCCCAAATAATGCCCCCGTGTCAGCTCCCCAGCACCCTCCCAACTGACTAACCCCCAGGGAGCTAACCAGGATATGTGGTAGAGGAGGGTCAGATGGGGACACGTAGTGGAAGAGACACTAAGCATGATATTAGGAACACTGCATTGACTAACATGGGAAATCAACTGTACATGTGTGATGTTAGGAACTGTCACATTGACTAATATGGGAAATTTTTTAAATTTATAACTTTAACTCTACCAGATGGTTTTTGAAAAATAAAAAAGGAAAAGGAACGTGCCAGAATGCACCCTTGAATTCTCTAACCCCACTCCACCTCACAAAATTTTTCTAAAAGTACACTTTTGGCCCAATCTAAAAGCATCTGAAACCAGCAAAAAAGCCTTTTTTACTCCAGTTTTCAAACCACTGTACCTTTTTTGTTTTTCATCCAATTTGCATGATATTTGGACAGTTTGTAGCCCTCACCATAGCAATCCTCTCTGCCAAAGGTCAGACAAATAGGATAAATGGTGCTAATTGTATAAGCAATAGAATGTTCAGACATTAAACAGAAACTTGCACGCTGGCCTTAACTATAAAGTGAATCCTTCTACTCTATAACAATACGAGTTATGTTTTTAAAATAGTAACACAGTAAAAACCTAAGACAGATTGAAATGCAATTACTGAGGATCCCCCTCCCCCCCAAAAAAAAAAATAATCAAAAGGAGAGGCTCATAATACAGGCCAAAGTTTCTTTTGTGCAAGGATAGACTCACACTTTGCAATATGTAGTTATGAGAACAAAATGAGGATTAGCTACACATTTAATTAAACATGCAGAGGTGTGGTTAAGTGCCTAACAACATCATTGTACGTCAGGGAGATTAGCGGTTAAAATCTCTAGAAGGGTGAATTAGGTAAGGAATATGTATATATGTCCATCAAAAACAAATACTGAAATTATATTCCTTTTTTAAAGAAAGGAGTTAAATCGTTTATAATGGTGATTAAAAAAAAAACACAGCTTCCTTACAGAAGCAGATTTGCCTGCAAGAAGAAAAAATAGAAAATTCCGAGGTATGGCAGGAATTCTTGGTGTGGATCCAGTTTAATTATCAAAAAAATGCTGAGACATACTAGTGTGCTAGTTACATTATCTAGGTGTAATTGTTCTAACATTCCTGAGCCTGCTGCACCTATACTGGAAAAATGAGCAGGAGTATGAATGATAAACACCATTTGGGGAGGGTTACCAGTGCTATTTATGATTGCAAGAAAATCATTTTCTTAAAACTAACAACTCTTTATCTGTTCAACCACCGCAATGAAAACATAGGCACTTTTGGAAAACGTTGCCCCTGTTCTGAAGCAATATTTGCAACTTCAGCTTGCTAACCCTTATAAATTTGTTTTCTGTTCAATTCTCAGTATGTTTCTTAGTGAATAATATAGGCTCCCTCCACTGACCAAAACAACACCTTGCTATTCCCCCTGTATATGTTAGGAAAATCTGTTTAGTCTTGTGGATAAAGCACTGGGATTATATTTTTTTTTAAATTGCTGAGTTCAAATCCTGTTGAGGTTGCATTTTTTATTAAAAATTCTTTGTGTCTTTCTTCTCTCTCAGCATGAGCTCAGTATATTTACAAAACACAAATGCCTGGATTAGAAAGATAATTAATACAAATATTCAAATAATTCTTTTTCTTGAAAAGGAAAAAACAAGATGTGCTTGAGTCTAATCTAAATGTAAATTAAGGGTTTGTTCACACAAACACTTACTCTGAAGTAATTACCCCCTTACTCGCTTTTAACTCTTTTTACATATAAACAACATTTAAAGCAATGTAGAAGGTAAAGCTTTCCTAGGGTAGGTACACCAGGTTAAAGAGTGTTAGTAGATGTTACACCTGCTCCTGAGAAAATTATTTCTTATATTTATTTCTTATATAATTTTATACCCTGCCCCTTCTGCAAAGCAGTGCGGGGTGGCTTACAATTTAAATAAAAAATATAAAACATATAAAATACAAATATAAAACAACTTTAAAGGAGATGCCATAAAAATATAAACATAAAACAAAAACCCTCCCATCCTAGCTCTTAAAACCATTCCACCTAACCCGTCTCACTCGCCGAAAGCCTGACAAAACAACCAGGTCTTACAAGATCGTCTAAAAGAGGGGAGATCTGGTGCCAATTGTGCCTCTGCTGGGAGGGAGTTCCACAACCTTGGTGTGGCCACCGAGAACAGCCTCTACATAGTAGCCCTGGGAGACGTGGAGGACTTTCAGAGCCTGGGGGGGGGTGAGGCAGTTTTGCAGGTAAATGGGGCCCAGGCATTAGGGCCTTAATGTACGGTTTTAAAGGTAAGCACCCACACCTTGAATCAGACCCGGAAGACTATAGGTAGCCAGTGCAGAGAACGGAGCACCAATGTAATATGTTCCCGGCCTGTCCCCCCGGCATGAGGTGGGCTGTCGCATTCTGCACTAGCTGCAGACTCTGAACCGTCCCCATGGGTACCCCATGTAGAGTGCATTACAATAGTCAAGTCTTGAGGTGATGAAAGCATGGATGATAGCAGCCAGGTCAGAGTCCAAGATGTACAGCCAAAGCCATTGCACCAGTTGTAATTGGCGAAACACACTCTTCGCCCCAGCCCCCACCTGCGCATCCAGGTGGAGGTGGGACTCGAGGAGCACTCCCAGACTGCGAACCTGGGAAACCAGTGGGTGGCGAGCCACATCAATGATGGGTTGGGCACACCCACCGCCTTGCCCACTAACATAACGTTCGTCTTGTTGGGATTCAGCCTCCGTCAGCTCGCCCTCATCCAGTCCCCCGCAGCTGCCAGACACTAGAGAAGCACTGAGACTGCCAGGTCTGGGTCGGATGAAAAAGAGAGGTAGAGTTGGTAGAGGGAGAGAGCATACTGATGACCCCAAACATCAGATCGTCTCACGGCATTGCCCAGCAGCTGCATATACATGTGGGACAGGAGAGGGGACAGGATGGAACCTTGCAGGACACCACACGAGAAATCCCGGGAAGATGAAAAATAATTCCCAAACACCACTTGCTGAGTTCTTCCAGCCAGGAAAGAGTGAAACCATTCGAGAACAATCCCGTCCACCCCGGCACAGTCCTGCAGGTGAGTCACCAACATCTCATGGTCAACTGTATCAAATGCAGCCAAGAGATCTAACAGAATCAGCAGGGTCAAACAACCCTGATTCAATTCACGGTGGAGGTCGTCAACCAAAGCCACCAGCAAAGTCTCAGTGCCATAACCCAGGCCAAAACCAGACTGTCAGGAATCCAGATGCCCCTGAAGCTGCTAAACCACCACCTGTTCAATAGCCTTCCCTAGCGAGGGAGCCAGTGTCAAGTCAATGTCAAATTAAACCCATGCTAGCAAACACCTGTGGAACGAATGTACCAGCCACTGGGTAGCCACTCAAACATACAGGTAGGCAGGCTGACTGGCTTCCCTATGCACTCAGCGAGTGTTTTTAAATGAGTAAGGCCTGCGGGGAGGGAAAGTCTGTAGCCGCAGAATGGCACAGCTGCAAACCAGCCACTTGGGTGGAGTGAATGGGGAGGGATTATAATGGGGGGCTTCCAGCGTGGTCACAGAGGCAGCCTCCACCCAGTCCTGCAGCCTCTGAGCGGCTGTGCAAACAACTCAGAAGGCAGCTGTTCCCCCTTCTCCCTGCCCCAAGTCCTGCCCAATTGCCCGCCCTCTGCCATGACACACAGCCACGGACACCATGGAACCAGGAAGGTGCAGGCCTGCAGCAACCAGTAACCCCTTCCTGCCCATGACCCCAGGAGCCACTGCAGTTGCTGGAAGTCCTGGACAGCGGTGGAGGTGCATGTTGAATGGGACATACAGGAAGCAGCTGTTCTCCATGGTATTGGCTCTTCTGTTGTGTGCGGGGGGGAGGAGGTGCTTTGAGCCAACATGGTTTTGTATTTTGCTTGCATGTCCTTTAAGGGTTCCCATAGGACTGTGGGCGAGACCAGGGAGGGGGCCAGGCCACAAACCTGTCTGCTGGCATGGGTGGCTGTCCCACTCCATGTGGCCCCATTGCCATGTGCATTTTGGGCTTGCCCTGTGCTTAGGGTGGCCATACCTCCCCTTTAAAAGAACGCTTATGAAAAATTCATGGTGCAGGGCTGCACTGGAACCAGTGCAGCCCTGCAACATGTATTTTTCATAAGTGTCTTTTAAAGGGGAGGTATGGCCACCCTACCTGCACGGGGCCCTTTGGCTTTCTTGGCAGTGTCCCATGAGTGAGTGCTGTCCCCTGCTCCACCTTCAGATGGCTGGTCAGAGGAGTGCTTACTGGGTGGCCATGGAGGGTAGCATCTTGTTTGAAATCACCCAGCATTACTGTGGGCTGCCCACTCAGGTGCCTCCTCAACCGCTGGTCACTGGAGGAGAGGTAGCTGCAAGCAACTCCTGGCACAAGGAGCTGGAGTTACACAGCATGTTAGGATGAATTTATTCCATCCCTCCTCACGTGCACCTAGTGTCTAACATTTTCAGAACCTGCCTATGGAAGCGAGGGGGGGAGGGAGGAGAGGACATCTTTCTGGGCAGACTCCTACAGCTGTTCTTTAGTCCAGCTACTGTACTGCAGCCCCAGCTTCCCTTCCCCAGCTCACCAGCAAAGGACATACTAAGCTCTGCTCCAATGCCACCACACTCCCTGCTGTGCACAACAGCAAGTATCCAGGAAAAGCAGCCTCCTGCTGAGCGTCCTCACTGCTGCCCTAGCAGGCTAGTGAGAACCCCCCCTCCCCCAATGAGCCTGTTATGACTGTCCTCCCATGCTGCTGCCCTGAACTCTCATCCTGTGGCCAGAGGCCAGAAGTTCTCCTTCTGCTGGACAGGCAGTATTAGTGCACCGACACGCCAAAGCCACAGAGAAGCGAAGGTATTTTAATAAGGGGCAAGAGAGACAGCTGGCAGGGGGTGCTTAATCCCACCCAAACTCCACCCCATGTGCACTGGTCTTGCTTAGCTTGAAAAACCGGCAGGAAAGCATAGCCTCCAATGGTACGGCATTCAATGCACAAGGTTCTTTATCCACCACAAACTCTGCTCTGCAATCAAAGGGTTTATAGTCCAACAACTTCTATTATGGTTCCCCAGAGCTGGGCTGTGTCCATTTTGGAATCAAACAAATTTTGTATGCCCATAATGCATTAGAATGCTAGTGTGATATTCTATCAGAGAGCTGGGTTTTTGAAACTGAATACTATTATAGATCAAATAAACCTGGTTTAAAACAAAGCCTGAGCCAACGGTTGACAAATCAAATGTGTGTCAGGCTTTAATGCTACATTAATCACTGCAGCACCTGGCGTTCTTTAGATATTGGCTAAATTTGGCTCAGTCTCATCGTTTTCAGAGTCCATTTCCAGTGTCTGTCACTGCTTTCCATTGTCTGTAAAACCTCTGAAAAAGGTTGACTGAAATGTCCTTATCATCCCTAGCAAATGAAATCCGGGAGTGTGAAATTTTAACCACAATCTACTCCTTTGACCATCTAATAAAGCGCCAGGCCCAGATGGCTCCCCTGCAGGAGTTCTTCAAATGATCCAATTTATTCCTTCCCTCTCATTTGCAACCCTTTTATCAGGAATCGCACACTGTTCGTTCTCTAACGCAGCCATTCAGCTCCCTCAGCCCTGCAAGCAGCTTTTGCGCTTCCACGTAGAACTGTTCTCTTATATCCCAACACATCAGTATTTTTTGCACTTCCTTGATTCTGGGGCTGCTTTCTGTTTTATTCATCCTTAAGGCTGTTCCGATCTGCATCTGCTTACAACAACATGGGAATTCTGGGGAACAGGTAAGCTCCTTCCCCTGGTCCCCTCCATGTCGGTAGCTAGGTGAAAGTGGCATTCAAACTGTGAACAGGGTCTGTTTTTCAGAAGGGCAAAGGCAGCCATTGCCTGGGTGTCTCTTATCTAGGGAAATGTACTGTGGGTACCAGAAATATCTTCAGGTTTGGAAGAAAGAGAAACGAGAGCCCCCTGTTAGTGTGTGGCAAGGAGACTCAGCCCCTCCCTCACAATATTAAAGAAGGCAGTTGTGCAACCATCACCTGTCCCCAGCCATCCTTCCCTAAGGGGATCAAGCTATAGGAGCAGATAGGAGTCACCTGCTACCAGAGAAACCTCTCCGAGAGCAGGAGGAAGGTATTGGACTTTTCCTCTGTGGCTGTGGCAGGCTTTCCATGGAGCTTGAGGATTTTACATTTTAAGAGGCAGAGGGAACAGAGTAGACAAGATCTTAAAATGGCCCTGCTATGGAAACAGCACTGCTTCCCCGGAGGATGTCCTCATCTGGGTAATTTCAGACGTGACGGGCCCTGGTCCATGATCAGGCCGGCCATCCGGGGATCGGGGAGGGGGCAGGGCTGCGCCCCCCCCCCCACGCTCCCTCAGCCACCCGCCCTTGCGGAGATGGGCGGGTGCAGCGGCCAATTAGGCCGCTGTGCCCAATCCTGTATCGCGATCAGGGCCACAATCCAGGATGGGCCAAGGTAACACATGCTACTTTTGGCCCATCCCAGATTGTGGCCAATCTAACCACGGTTCTTGACCTCTGGCCGGTTAGCTTTGACCCCTGCCAGAGATTCACTGTTGTGAACATCTGGCGGGGGTCAAACAGACGTGCATGGAAACGTCGCCACCACAGGGAATCCACTGGGGTTCACTGTGGTGAAAGGCATTTTTGTAACGTCTGAAATCACCCATCTGTTGGGACCTCTTCAGGCTGTACTGGTTTTAAGTAAGACTGGCACTAATTAGTTCTTAAAGCAGAGGCAGGAGAAGCTTTTCCTCTCTTTCTGGGCCACTTTTGTATATAGTAAAAGCCTGTGGGCCAGATAGGGCTGTGGGGGCTCTGGGGATTAGGATTTGAGGGGGCATGCTGAGGGCAGAGAAAGAAAGGGAAATGGCTAAAGGAGCACACTCGGGAAGGTAGCCAAGATAAGGATGCACACAGATGGAAAGGAACTGAAATGTTGGCCCAAAGGTACCATCTGGATCTGTGAGCTGTATCCATGAGCTAGAAAGGGGTCATATAACAAAGGTTTGTGGGCCTTATTTAGCCTGTAGGCCTGAGACTTTCAGTTTCCACCCCTGCCTTAAAGTCTCAGCTCATGTGTCTCAAGCTTCGACCTCTTATCACTGTGGACAAAAGCTAAAAAATATTTATTTTATATTTAAAATATTTATTTTATTTTAATTATTTACAGATGACTTTAAAAACCGGAAGACAAATGAAAAAACAAACTCTTTTTAAAATTATCTTGATTTTCAAGGAAGGGACTGGTGACTTTTGAAGGCTAGAGTTGGCACCACTAAACAAGTTAAGTTACGTCTGAAAATTAATGGTTCACATGCCTCTTTATCTTCCAGTATGATGGAAGTTATTTTAGATAATTTGTCATTGTTTAAAGAACTTTGGGATAAACTAAGAGTAGAGCTGAATTCCCCTGGCTTTGGTGGGCTTAGATTAAGTAGTAACAGTACCTCAGAGTACTGTAGGTTTTTATTCATTCAGTGAAAAATCCTTGACCTTTTCAGCTTTCAGTTGAAAAAACAAATTAGGCCAGATTCTGCATTTGGCTCTGAGTTCATGCATTAAAAAAGTACATTCCCCATCTGTTTGCAAGGTTAGCTGTAAGCATAATTTGTGTCCCAAAGCAATGGGTCAAAATGCTGACCATTCATATATATATATATATNGCTTGAAGCGGCGTTTCCCTTTGCATCCACTTTACCTGTTTGCCTACTGTCAGCTGTGCTGGAGGCAGGGCCAGACCTGCGGGGAGAACATAACCAGCTACAGAGCCTGCAGCAGAGGGGTTGTGTGCAAGAGAGGAGCTGGAAGCGGCGTTTCCCTTTGCATCCACTTTACCTGTTTGCCTACTGTCAGCTGTGCTGGAGGCGGGGCCAGACCTGCGGGGAGAACATAACCAGCTACAGAGCCTGCAGCAGAGGGGTTGTGTGCAAGAGAGGAGCTGGAAGCGGCGTTTCCCTTTGCATCCACTTTACCTGTTTGCCTACTGTCAGCTGTGCTGGAGGCGGGGCCAGACCTGCGGGGGGAACATAACCAGCTACAGAGCCTGCGGCAGCGCCGCAGGCGCATGCCAGGGCAGCGCACCTAAGGGCTGCACGCACAAGGGCACGGCCTTGTGCGCGCGGCCTTGTGCGCACGGCCAGGTGCGCTGGGCCACTCTGGGAACTTTTGCTAGATTTCCTAGATTACTGGGCTGGGAGAGTATGTCCTCTCCAAACAAAACAAGACCTAAAAGGGGAGAAGAGGGACAAAAACGAATGGAAATTTTTTTCCCTCGTGTTAGGGGAAAAAATAGAGCTTTACCATTGGTTTCCTCCCCTTTAGCCCTTAGTACCTGGTTTCAACTCCTCTTGGAGGTTGGAGAACTCTCTGAGCCAGTTCAGAATGAGGCTGAACTTGATGCGTCTTGTGGGACTTTGCATCCGTCTCAACTTTCACCTCATTTTTCTAACTGTAGTGCAGCAAATGAGTCATCAGATGAAAAACTGGCAATATTCCTTACAGATCATGTAATACTAACTGCTGAAACCTTGCAATTTGTTTTTCTCAAACTGTCTAAAGTTCAGTCTAAACTGGAAACCCTTGAGGGGCTGATTCATGGTGCTTTGGGCAACCCTAAGGATGTTGAGGAAAGGACAGACTCGAAAAAGAGCTTACCTACTTCAGTGTCCCTGGTACCCCCTTGTCAGACAAATTTAGAACTGATATCGGCAGTGCAAGGGAGGCCCTTGGGGGTGCAAGAATATTGCCCCGTGAAATTTATATGTACAGAAGGGGCGGAGGCTTTTGGGGTATTGTTAAATTCCCTAATATTCACAGTGTTCCATCCACTGGATGGGCAACTGCCCATGGGCAACTGCCTTGGACGTTGCAGAGCATCTCCAGTTTCTTCTAATAGAATTACAAGGAGAGATATAGCTTCTGTGGACCAAATGACCCATATGGTGGGGAAACAAATGGTTTTTGTCTCCTTTAAATCTTTTGATCTGGTAGATCAAATACTATTTCAAAGAAGTCAATTGGAGGAACATGGGGTGTTTCTATCTAGGGTGTTCCAACCGAAGCAGGAGGTTTGGGAGGGGCAGTGGTGCTCTTCACGCAATCTGATGAACCCCCAGGTCCAAGGTCTGGCGAGTGAACCTGAGGGGCTCCAGCAAGATGCCCCAATTCATCCACCACCCTCAGTTCCTGACCCCAGAAGTCTTTATAGCACAGGGAGCAGACATCACGATCTGGTGCTAGGACCCAGAAGATCGGCCCTGAAGCAGTGGTATGGGAACAATAGAGGGGTAGGAGGAAAGCATGAGGAGACGGCTGGTGGGTTGAGTCAGGAAAAAAAAGAGGGCTGTCCCTGGGACCAGACCTGCTCCGTTTCGTCCAGTGCCTGCTCCCAGGAGATTGAGTGGAGCAGTAGGCAAGAAGCAAGGAACTCTGTCGGTATCTGGAGGTTCTCAACCCCCTCAGGCTGAGGGAGGTGGAAGAGAGTTAGTAGGGGGAGGGAGTGGACGATGGCAGGATTCTTCTGCCATTTTACCTTTGCCCTCCTTACCTCCCTTGCCTTCATTCTTGCCTTTTTCATCTGCCCCTCTGTCTTTGCCCTCCGCACCCACCGCCCCCTCCCTGCC
>QEPC01000119.1:287693-300907 GCA_003113815.1 Sphenodon punctatus | reverse complement strand
AGCTCTCCCTGCCGGCCCAATGTGTGGCAGCTGCACTTGCCTTCCACAGGGCCTGTGGGAGATGGGGCCCATCTCAGCTCATGTGGATGCACCCAATGTCCCCTGTGTGAACATAAAAATGGTGAGAAATGTACACAGCCCTCTCCCTTCTCCTGAATGGAGACACAGGTGGCAATCTCCTTAACTTGGAAACTTTCTGTTCCAATGTGCCCACCCTGCGGTAGGGGGAAGACAGGCCTCAAGTAAAGGGGAAAATTTGGATATCTTTACTAAAGGGCCCACAAGCCAATCACACCATGAGAACACCTTTAGGATAAGTTGTGGGTGGCATTTTTATAATTTTATCTCTTGAGATCTTGTGAGATTTAACTGGCCTGTTTAGAAGTGTTAGAAGAGAAGCAACATTCTAAACCAAAGGTGAGTAAAGTTCCCAACCTGTTCCGAAGAGCCACATGCCAACATTTTGATATCGCTGACCCAAGACACTTTATATTGACATATCTGTAGTCCCCAAATTTTAATACATAAAATGAAGACTTGATAATTTTTATTTTTTTTTATTTTTTTTTAATCCCACGCTATCCCTTAGGCTCAGGGTAGCTTACAGTTCTTTAATTTATTACCAACTAACTAATTAACTCTTAATCCTCACAGTGACAACAACCCTGTGAGGTAGGTTAGGCTGAGAGATCTGTGACTAGTCAGGCCACCCAGTGAGTTTCTGGCTCAGGTGAGACTTCCTCCCCCCTACCTCCCTGTATATTGCTATATTATAATAATATTTTAAAAACACTATTTAATATAATTGCTTAAAGAACTTTTGGAAATGGAATTCCCTCATTTGAAAAGCGGACAAGGCTGACTTACCCTAAATGAGAAGCAGTAAACAACACAAAGTACACAGGGGAGCTAAAAAAATAATTGGCTAGATCTTCACACTTCTCTTCACACCCCACATTGGTGCCCTCTGCAGCCCTGCAACATGCATGATGGGTGGATGATTGTGGGTAATGGGTGGGGAGGCACTTGTCTAAAAACACCCGAATACTGCTGCAGCGTGTGAACCATCTGCTATGAAACTACCAGGTAATATGTAAAGTCATTCGTTGCAGACTTTGGAAAAACAGCCAGCTGTAGCCGAAGTGGTGGATGGGAAAGGAAATCTGAAGGCCAGGATTTCAAGTTAGGCTTATTTGTGGGGATGTTACATTTGTGTGATTGCTTTGCTTTTTAAAACTACGGGAACTATTGGGCTATGGGAAGCCAAGGGGACAGAGCTGCCCAACCCTCATCATTGTTGTGACTCCATTTAATTGTATGTACTGACGGTGTTACTCTGTGTGCATGTCCACTGGGTATTGTATCGGTGCTAAGGCATTCGAATTTCCCCAGAACACACTGACAGAATCGCAGTTAGTCAACATGATGGTTGTAGATGAGAACACCTGGTGGTGGGAGAGACGAGTCTGCTGCAAGCACAGTTCATTAACGTCAATGGCTCAGCTGCACCCATTGATTTTAATGGTGGAGGATTGCACCTGAGACTGTTACTTGTTTGTAACTAGTTCAGAAGATGAATAGTTATGATTTAATCACAGCTAAGCCTAGTGGTGACATGGGTGATCTAAAAAGACAGTAACAGTCATTATTTAGGGCCTCTGCCGAGGTGGGGATTAGATGGGGGGGAGGGAACTAGAGGTTTTGACTTTTATTCTCCCATGGGAGGGGACGGGGGGGAGTGATAGGGGAAGGGGACAGGATTGGGGCTGGAGGAGATGGCTACTCCCTGGTGTGAGGAGGGAATGTAATCTCGGGAATGGGTTAGGGTGGATGGTGCACTCTCCCCCGGTGTGAGGAGGAGGGAAGAGAGACTAGGGAGGGAAATTGTGATCTGGGTGGGTTGGGGGTGGGGTATCTCCCTCACTGATGGAGCAGAGCAGCCAGGGTAGGGAGGATCCGAGGGGAGGCTGCCGGGGGTGGGGGGGCTTCTGCGGCCATAGGGGTCGTGATGGGGTGGGGGATATATGGTCGCTATGGGGGGATGGGGTTAGACCTATGAGGCGGGAGAGGCACTTGGTGCCAGATGGTGAGGTGGTGCAGGACCAGCGGGCCTCTGGCCTGAAGCTACTGCTGTTGAATGCAAGGTCAGTTGTTAATAAATCAACAACTATCCATGAACTAATATTGGATTCAGCAGCCGACCTTGTGTATATTATGGAGACCTGGCTGGACACTGAGTTGAGGCCTCTTCTGGCTGACCTTGTTCCAGCCAGGGACTCCGTGCAGCATCAGCCATGACCAGAAGGATGAGGGGGCGGTGTAGCCATTATTTTTAGGGATTCATGGTCTGTTAGGAGGTATCCAGTGCAGGTTCTGTCAGGTGTCGAGGGCCTCCATCTTGTGATTGATTTAACAGGAGACAACTTAGGGGTGTTGCTTGTATACCGTGCACCTGCCTGTACAGTTTCATCCCTACACATTCTGACAGAGATGGTGTCGGGCGTGGTGTTGTAGTCCCCAAAGACATTAGTCTTGGGAGACTTCAACATTCACACTGACGCCACGCTTGGAGGAGCAGAGTGTCCATTCATGGCCAACCATGGACCTGTCCCAAATGGTTGGCAGCCTGACACATAATGGAGGACATACCCTTGATCTGATTTTCTGCACTGGCCTTGAGGCGGGGGATCCGTTAGTGTGGGAGGTGTCAGTGGTCCCCGTGTCATGGACGGATCATTACCTCGTACAGGCCTGTCTCCCGGCACATGTCTGCCCACAGAGGGGTGTGGAACTAGTTCAGTTAGTCCACCCCTGGAGATTGATGGAACCAGAGAGGTTCTGGACTGCTCTGGGGGAGCTACCCGCTGATCTTGCCAACCGGACGCTCAGTGGCCTCGTCAAGTTTTGAAATACCTTGTTGACTGGGGCCGTCCATCAGACTGCTCCCTCGGCTTCAACATCACAGAGCCCCTTGGTTCACTGAGGCGCTGTGGTTGTTGAAGCGTGAAGGGCAGCAATTGGAGCGACGGCGACGGTCTTGTGCCGAAGCTGACTGATTGCATCATAGAGCTAGTTTGCAAGCCTATGCAGTAGCTGCGCGGGCAGCAAAGAAGGATTTCTTTTCTGTCCTCATTGCATCAGCTAAATCTCATCCCAGCAGAGCTTTACCGGGTGCTGAGGGGGCTGGTCAGTCAAGCCTCCCTCTGCCTGGACCTGGAATCTTCCAGTGACTGCTGTGACACATTTGTTGATTTTGCTGATAAAATCGCTCGAATTCACCATGATTTCAATGCTGCGCCTATTACAATGGGAAAGTCAGAGGCTGTGGAAGCCCCGCCTTGTCCAATTTCTTGGGATAAATTTTAGCAGATTTTGCTCACTGATGCGGAGGATGCCCTTGGGGGGTGGTTAGAGCCACCTTTTGTGAATTAGATCCATGCCCATCCTGGCTAGTTAAGGCCTGCTGGGAGACACTGGGGCCGTTGCTGGCTGGGGTGGTCAATGCCTCCCTTCGGGAGGGCGGGGTGCTGGTCTGACTCAAGGAGGCGATGGTTCGGCCCCTGCTCAAAAAGCCACCTTTGGACGTTGATGCCTTTGGCAGTTATTGGCCTGTCTCTAACGTTCCCTTTTTAGGGAAGGTTATTGAATGGGTAGTGGCTCGGTAGCTTCAGGAACATCTCGACCAACTCAGTTTTCTGTATCCCTCACAGTCCGGCTTTCATCTGTGCTATGACACTGAGACTGTGTTGGTGGCTCTGGTCGACAACCTTCGTCGGGAGTTAGACCAAGGCCATTCGACCCTGTTGATTTTGTTAGATCTATCGACTGCTTTTGCTACCATTGACCACGAGTTGTTGGTGACGCGTCTGCGGGACCAAGCAGGGATTAGCAGGACTGTTCTTGAATGGTTCCGTTCATTCCTCTCAGGGAGAACCCAGTGGGTGGTGCTTGGAAAACATTTTTCATCTTCCCAGGACCTCTCGTGTGGAGTCCCGCAGGATTCTATTTTTTCCCCTCTCCTGTTCAACGTGTATATGCAGCCATTGGGTGAGATTGTTCGGAGTACTGGAGTTTGGTGCCATCAATATGCTGATAACACTCAACTCTATCTCTCCTTTTCATCGGACCCAGGTCCTGCAGGCTCGGTGCTTACACAATGTCTGGTGGCTGTGGGAGACTGGATGAGGGTGAGACGACTGAGGCTGAATCCCAACAAGACAGAGGTGATGTTAGTGGGGAAGGCGATGGATGCATCCCCCATCATTGATGGGGTCCACCCCTGTTGGTACCTCAGGTCAAGAGTCTGGGGGTGCTCCTCGACTCGCAGCTCCGCCTAGATCCCCAGGTTGGGGCTGTGGCGAGGAGCGCTTTTTGCCAATTACATCTAGTGTGTCGGCTTCGGCCATATATCTCAGACTCTGATCTGGCCACTATCGTTCATGCTTTCATTACCTCAAGATTGGACTACTGTAACGCACTCTACGTGGGGCTGCCCCTGGTGATGGTTCGGAGACTGCAGCTGGTGCAGAATGTGGCAGCCTGCCTCCTTATGTGGATGAGCCGCCGGGAGCACGTTACGCCAGTGCTCTGTTCTCTGCACTGGCTGCCTATAGTCTTCTGGGCCCAATTCAAGGTGCTGGTTCTTACCTATACAGCCCTATGCGGCTTGGCCCGTACCTATCTGTGGGACCACCTCACTCCCTGTGCCATTGACCGGCCCCTGAAGTCATCTGGGAGTGCCCTTCTTGAGATCCCCCAAGTATTATGAGGGGCTACTATGGAAAGGGCATGTTCGGTGGCCGCTCCATGGCTGTGGAATTCCCTCCCGGTGGAGGCCCGGTTGGCCCCAGATCTTCCTTCGTTTCGGCAGCAATGTAGGACCTGGCTGTTCTGCCAGGCCTTTGGTGAGGAGGAGGGGTGTTGTTTGTTTATATGTGAGATTTTAATTATGGGGGAGGTGATGCTCCCCTTTTAGTTACTGTTTTATTTTGTTGTCTGCAGGGCCCTATGCAAATTTTATATATATTTTTATTCTTGTAAGCCACTCCGATCTGCCTAAGGCAGGAGGGGCGGGGTACTAAAATAAATAAATAAATGAATGAATATTCTGAAGAAAGTTCTGCTATAATTTGTAAATGAACCCCCTCCACCCCCACCCAAAAAGGTTTCACTGCTGGGCTGAGAATCTGCCTTCTGGGTATTGCAGCCAGAAATAATTGTATTTCACAAAATTATAAACCTCAAGTGGGGGATTTATAGTGGAAATACTGACATGCCATTAACTGTAGCACTGCAAATACAATGCTATAATTATATCTCTGTTGTAATTAGTATAACTTTGTGGTTGAAATGATGGCCAGAGCATAGTATTTTCCATGGGATAATTCCTCCTTAACAGATATTTAACTTGTGGTCCAGAGTACAGACTATAGTTTTATTTGGCATTGTTTTCCAGATACTCTAACATGTGGGATCTGATTTCTTTTTAAAGGGATTTCAAGTTGGTTTCCCTTGTTTCGTGTGTGTGTGTAAGATTTAGTTTCTCAGTTGCCTTTATTACAGGTTCAAATGGACGTAGGTGTAGACATCTGATGGTCTCAGAAAAAGGGCCATTAATCCTTTGCCATTAAATTCAGTGGCACCACCGGAGCCATTGTTTGTAATGGCAGAAGATGTTACTCTAAAATATATTTTGGTCCCCAAGTCCAGTCCAACTACAAAGTGTAGTCAATCCATTCCTGCTGAGTTTTCCTTTATTGGTATCCTATTTCCAAAGTGATCAATGCCATATAAGTCATACCCCATATGCAATAGTTTGCTCAAAAAAGTTGAAATACTGATATCGTCTTTAATGACCTCGGAAGATTCCTTATAGGCTTTGATCCTGCACTTAGTTCCAAGTAGGCCATCATGGAACACCAGTCAAACCAATGGGATTCTAGACTCCTGTGTCAATATAGCCAAGTTAAATAGTCCTTCCCTGGTTTTACGAGGATCCACTCAAGCAGAACACAGTTCCTGAACAATTTATTCAATATATATGGATTCTCGTGCACAGCAGATATTATTAATTAGAACAACTGGTAGTCTGTACACAACTCTGAGTTTATCAGCTGTATTTTAGTTGTTAGGTCTCGGAGCACATTCACGCAATTCTCTTGGCGAAGGCTAATTCCAAGCCTCATGCTGCCTTAATGGTCCTATGTCTTAGTTCACTGCACTCGAGTCTCTGCAGCTGAATTGCAGTTATTACTGCAGAACCCTGGCTCTGCCAGCCACTCACGAAGCAGGAGAGGCTCGGCCTGGGAGATACCTGAAAGGGGCATGTGCATGTGTCTTGTGGCTCTTGGCGATATGAAGATTTTGGTGGCTCTTGAGTTTGGGAACTTTGCCCACTCAAGCATAAGACAAGAAAGAAGAACACCTATCCCAACTGCTGAAGGTGGAATGGAGACAGATGTATCATTATGACAGTAAACCCTTGGCCAGGGCACCAGGGTTAATACCGAAGTGTCTTGGGCACTAATTAGTTATTGTTTGTCAGGTGCTGAAGTGCAGGATGGTGCTACATTTGTTGCTCTGTGAGATTCTCTCCGATTGAATTACAACAGCTCTATTTTATACACTACTGCAATTTTCATACCAACAACTGGAAACCTTAAAGTGCACTATAAAAACACAAAGGCTTTCTTATGGGTTTAGTTTAAGAAGCTATTTTTGGCTTCCATTCTGGGGACGTCCTGCCCTCAAGTGTTCTTCTCCCCCGTCCGCCATGAGATACTGAACATTGTCTTCCTATCCCAAGAATTCTGGCATCTGGACAACATCTGTATTCCCCACCACTAAGAAAGTGTTGAGCAACTGATCTGGAAAGGCTGCATGTCACAAAAACTGAATGCCAAAGGAGGCGCACAGCCCAACTGGATTTTGTTATAAGTGAAAGCTAACCAGAAAATGCTTGATTCACTGATGGTGGGTGGGGGGTTACTTCGTATTCAGAACTCTCCACATCATTAATGTAGTGTAGTGGTTAAGAGTGTAGTACTAGGAACAAGAGGGAAGGGAAGGCCCCTGGTTCAAGGTTTGCCGTAGCCATGAATCCACTGGGTGACCTTTGGCCTCTCACAAAACTCTCAGCTTAACCTACCTCACAGGCTTGTGAGGATTATGAGCTGAGTTAATTAGTTTAATATTAATGGTTAAATGTTCTTTGTTAAAGTTAGTAGGTTGAAATGTGAGCAACCCTGAGCCTAAGGAAAAGGATGGGATACAAATTGAAATAAAAAATAAAATAAAGTGAGGGAAGTTGAAGGGTTGGGAGAACTTAGGTTGAGATTTACAAAGGATTCTAAATTGCAATCTTTACACACCTGCAGCATGCTTATAAGACAACTAGTGATGGATAGCTGCACTTTGTTAGACCCTACAGGATAATCCTCCCCCATTAAGTTCAATGGGAGTTGCCCAAAGATCAAAGAATTCTGGTCCAAGGTCTGGAACTATATGCAGAAAATAACCAGAGTGACTATTCCACTCAAACCAGAGACAGCACTACTAGGGTTATACCCACAGACAGCATTAATGAGACAAAAAAGACCCACCTGCATAACATTGGTGGGAGCAGCAATAAAATCGATTCTGCAATTCTGGATAGAAGAACAAGAACCAGGAACCCAGGCATGGATGAATAACTTATGGTACCTTTTCTCAATGGAGAAAGCGGTCACCACTCAAAAAGACAAAACAAAAGATTTCAACACAAAATGGTTCCAATGCTTGGAACACATGCCAAAACCTGACACTGAGGAAGAGCAACGAGCCTACTTGTTTGACTATCTGATATGACTGGAAAAAGACAAAGGGACACGTAAGATGTTACTTGGACTAAAAGTTGTACAAAACTAGAGTAAAGATGGCGGGGGAGGGAGGCAAGGGAGGGGGGGATGTGGTAAATGAATAAGAACCGAAGAACGAATGTAAAACAGAACTACAATGTAATAACTGAACTTTGAGGGGGGAAATGGAAAATCTTTAATAAAATTTAAAAAAAAAAAAAAAGTTCAATGGGAGTTTTGCCATTGACTTTAGGGGTGGGAGGTTGCACCCCTAAACATAAGTAATGAATCCAGGTATGACATTCCTCAAGAGCAGAAGTGGGTAAATCTTACCAGTGGCTGCTTTCTTATTAATAATAATTATTATTATTATTTTGCTCCTTTCCATTTCTTAGATCTGACCCGTGGATCTAGTCACTAACCTGCTCAAGCACTGAAAAGACTGAGCTCAGGGGAAGGAGTGAAGATGAGGGCATGCATTCAAGGATGGAATCCATGATTTGAGCTGGGCTCGCCCCTTTCCTTCCCCCATCCCTTAATCACCCCCCACCCCAACTCCTATCGGATCAACAGAACTTCTATCAATTTAATAAATGGCCAGAGGAGGGTAAAGATTCCCAACCTCTGCTCTTGAGGAAGAAAATATTATTATTGTTAATATAATCTGAGTTAGTGATTCAGAGCCCTTAGGTACTAATACAATATGCTAGATGCTGTGTAACATATTAGAAGACTTGGTTCAGAGTTTAAAAGCTAATGCTCCCAGTCCTGCCCACACTTAGACATGTGCTTGACTTGACTACTGAGCGTAGTCATATAGTCAAGAAAAGCAGGTGTGTTAGCGTTTGTATGTTTGAGATTAATATAAATAAGATACTACCTATGAATGTAGCAGTTAGCAGTATAAGCAATAAATGCATCAAGCTACATGAAATAGTCTTGTGCACAGTTGATTAGCTTTAATCTTGATAATGCCTTGCTTACTTGCTTTTATAAATAAGGATAATTTACAGTTTATTAGCTTTAATCTTGATAATGCCTTGCTTACTTGCTTTTATAAATAAGGATAATTGGTTCTATCCAGCGGTTTGCTCTACCTGGTTGAATGATGTCTGTGTGATTCCTTTCATTTTTAAAAATTGTAATCCCGCCCCCTAAGGCAAAACAAAGTCTACTTTTTCAGACCAGTCACCAAGTTAGGCAATCTGCTGTTTTAAAGTTGGCCTCTCTCAATTGAACACCTGCACACTTATGCAAATAGCAGTTCAGTGGTGGAACGAGCTGGCTAGAGAACAGTGCAATCCAGAAAATGCTGGAGAGGCATCCGTGTGGGTGAGCAGGGCTCTCAAGGCCGGATCGGGACCTTGGATCCAATTCCTACTTCCAATTGCTGAGAACCTGAGCGTGAGGTAAGGGAGCTGAGAGGAGGACGTGCACACAAGGCTAGAAGACAAAGCCAGGCTTTTCTTGGCCCTCTTTTTCTTGAGTGCACCCCCAACTTCTGTGTGGCCCTAGGAGCTTGTACTAATTTGTCCAAGTGCCCCCCTGGAGGGTCCCCACCCTTGAAGCGTTCCCGTGACCCCTGAGAGCCCTTTCAGCCCTTCAGTATTCTGACAGACCCCCTTCGCAGAGGGTATGATCCATTCCTCCCTCCCACTAATCGTTTGTTTGCATTATTCAATTGCCAGCCGCGGCCTGCGCCGTGTGGCCGCTTTCAGCGCTGCTGCTTCCCTTCTCTAGCCAGGAGGGGGCGGTAAAGCCTTATTTTTCTCCGCCGGTCTCCGGGCAGGCGGAGCCGGGCCAGAGACGCTGTTATGGGCTGGCTGGGGGGGTGTTTCTAGGCTGCCTTGTCCCCTCCCCCTTCTCCGGGCTGGGCCTGTGCAGCCGGGGGAGGGAGGACCGTGCAGAGGCGGGCGCTGGAGCACAAGGTACCGGGGTCTATGGAGTCAGCAGGGGCTCGGCTCTAGTCTCTCCTCCTCCTGGGCTGCGGGAGGAGAAGTGGCCGAAGAGCCCCCCGTCTGCACGATACGGAGCCCCGGGAGCGGTGCCAAGGTGCTGGCCCGAGGCCTGCGGGGCGGGGGCTGAGCCTGCTCCCTGGCAGAGACAGCCACTCCCGGGGAAACTGCAAGGGAGCGCATTAATTTGCGCCCGTGGCTCAGTGAGCGGCTCCCCTAGTCTCCCGGGGCTAGTCAGAGAAGAATTGGATCCAGTGCTGGTGGAAAGAAAGGCCCATCAGTGCCTGTTGCTCCAGAGGTGCAGGGGATGAAAATTCCCGAGTGACGAACGGATAATGAATGCCCTGTTCTTGTAGGCTTCCCCAAAGCACCCACCTGGCCATGGTCGGAGACAGGATACTGGGCTCGGTGGACCCGTGGTCTAGAATATTCTTTCCACGTGGGGTTTAAAAAAAAATAAAAATCCACATTAGTTAAAAAACATTCATGCATGCACAAAACAGACTCTTGTGAGTGCAGAAAGGAATGGGTACAAGCAAGGAGAAACATCCTTAGCTTTATTCCTATGAAGTTCTAATCTTGGGATGACTTTGGAGAAGAGTTTAGCCTGTGATTATTCCATGATCTATTCTGGGGTATCCCTGCAAAGCAGGGATGCTTCTAATGAGAAAATATGTACAATGTATCATTAATATAGCACTAAAAGTATTCAAAGGAGGCAGGACCTTATGAGGGTTATGTTACACTCCTAACAACCCTGTGAGGCAGATCATTGTTAAATTCCACCCTGAAGCACCTGTTTGAATTAGGGTTAAGATGGTATGAGTTACTCCGGGGTGAGTGTGTCCACTCAAAATGCTTGCACTTTAGGGCATCAGTGGTGCGTGTACAACTAACCCTGAAACCATGTATATGTGTGAATGCTTGGCTGTTAAAAACCTGTAAAATGTCCTGAGAAATTCTTAACTTTTGCTCCTAGATAGTGCTGAAATAAATAGCAAGTTCTGTATCTGCTAATATTTTCATTTTTGGAGAGTACTTGTTTAAATTTATTTATTTATTTTATTATTAAAATGTATATGCTGCCCCCTCCTGCTACAAGCATCTCGGGGCAGCTAACAACATTTTAAAACACATAACTAGAATACAATTAAAACATCCTAAAACCCCCAGATTAAAATAACCCCTACCCTAACCCAACCCCCACTCCCCCACCCCTACCCACTCCCTTCCCTGAAGGTCTAGACGAACAGCCAGGTCTTACAGGCCCAGCGGAAGGCCAGCAGACTCGGGGCCAATCGAGCTTCCTCCGGGCGGGAGCTCCACAGCCGCGGTGCGATCACCAAGAACGCCCTCTCCATTGTGCCCCCCCCCCCGGCTAACCCAGGGGACCTCCAAGGCCCGCCTCACAGGGGACCGCCTCACTCCTTGGGTCCTGGGGCGATCCTTACAGTCCGCCAGGGGCGCCTTGCCCCTGGCGGACTGTAAGGATCGCCCCAGGACCCAAGGAGTGAGGCGGTCTCTCAGATAGGAGGGGCCCAAGCCGTGTAGGCGTTTAAAGGTTAAAACCAGCACCTTAAATCGGGCTTGGAACGCGATAGGCAACCAGTGCAGAGCTCAGAGCACTGGTGTTATGTGCTCTCTACGGCCCGTCCCTGTCAGAAGACGGGCATGTATATTTGTTAAAGCATGTATATTTGTTAAAAACCCTGTTTTTCCTGGTTATTCCGTTTTTTGATTGGATAGTCAGTCGAATAACCAAATATCCCAACAAAAGTGACTGAAACATCTGGGGGAAAAAACAACCAAAAAACCCAAAGTGAATCATCGAACGAAGGGGACACGAATAGTGATTTGTACCGTCTTCACCAGACCTGAGGCAAAGTGAGTGAATTTGATGAACATGATATTTGCAAAAAATATTCGTTTTAGCACTGCTTCTGCAAGCCGAGCCCTTAGTTTGTTTGAGGAAGAGACAGGAAGGTGCATCCCTTGTCTTTTATATATTGCATGTTGATTATTTTAACTTCTGTAATAGTAGAACCTCTCGTACCTGGTACGTCCATCATAGTGTCTTTTTGTCTGGGTAGAAGAGGTGTCTGGGAGTTGGAGTGCAGGTAGTTTGGTGCCGGACAGCTGATGGGCGCTGTCAGTGCGCCACAATTCCAGACAGGCTATATGTGCCTTGAATGAATTGCATGACATAAAACGCGTCCAGAATAGAGAAGGATCCACGTGTGAGAGAGCCAGGTTAGAGATTATACTGTATTAGGTAGATGATTAAAATTTTACTTATAACTTTTGCAGCACCCAAAAATGTGCAAACTGTATAGAAAAGTTTTTTATAGAGAAGTAAAAGCAGAAGGAGGAGACATGTTGGAGTGCAAGGCCCTGTCCTGCAAAGATTTACTGATAGGACTTGGTACTAATCTGGGATCTATGTATAAAGGTTAATTTAAACTTTAAAAAAAACAAAAAGCCAGGCTTGGCAGGAAGGTGTGAGGGAGGACAAGGGTTACAGTGATACAATCACACCCGTACTCTTTAACACGTGCACACATTGAGTGCTGCAAGACTGAAATATCTAACTTCTTCTCATTGCTGGAAGCTCTTGTGGAGTATAATACTTGGGGACCCATTGGAGGAAAACGCAGTGAACATGGGTCCCTGATTTAATACTTTATAACCCTAAACATTTCAATCTGAACTTGCCAGACTTCAGCTTTACATTTTATTGTTGTTGTTGTAGGCCTGTGATCATGATTGTTGACTGGATTGGTTTTGGTTATGCTGCCGTGATTGCTCTGGGAGGTGTCGTGGGATATACTCGTAAAGGTAAATGTTAGAGTTAAGCTGCTTGCCCACGTACTGATTTTCACTTGAGATTCTATCCCACACGAAATGGGCAATAATGTAAGATTCCTGCTGAGCTGCATGTCTCTTTTCCTGTGTGAATTCATGTGACCGTAAGGAGTCCGTTTGAGGATCCATGCACTTCTTGTAATTTTTGCATAAGTTAAATTCACGTTTAATCATCCCTTGTACACATTCCAGTTTCCCATAATACGGAATTTACCGCATGCACACATTCAAATTTCATGTAATGCAGAACTCAGACTCCTTATTCATGTAATACAGAACTCAACTCAGCATGGCTAAAACTGAACTCCTTATCTTCCCCCCTCATCCTTCCTCTCCCTCCTCCCTGTCGATCCTCATCGACAGGGTCACCATCCTTCCTGTCCCCCAAGCTGTAGCTTAGGCTTCATCTTTGACTCACCCCTTTCTTTTAAACCCTACATCGACTCTGTTGCCAAATCCTGTCGCTTCTCCCTCCATAACATTGCTAAGATTCGCCCTTTTCTCTCTGTCTCCTCTGCCAAAACCCTTGTTCATGCCCTGGTCATCTCTCGCCTCAGTTACT
>QEPC01000119.1:273776-287593 GCA_003113815.1 Sphenodon punctatus | reverse complement strand
TTTCTTTTTTTTTTTTTTTCCTGTCCAGGTAGTATAATTTCTTTGGTAGCTGGTCTTTTGTTTGGTTCAATGGCTGGCTATGGAGCATACTGTGTAACACATGATCCCAGAGATGTGAAAATGTCATTGTGTAAGTATTGTCCTTCACTGAAGAAAAGGCACTGGAAGTAAATGACAACATAGACATGTCGAATGTCTTTAATGGAAAATGCATCTTTTTCAAGGATGTTTTTTTTCTTTTGTTGACATTCATATGTACTTCAGATTGCTTGATAATTTAAATAGCTAGGCACTTTATTCTATGAAAGTGGAGGGCTTAATGTGAAAGTGTTCTGCAAGACAGGCGAGGTTGTTCATTCAAAGCTGGCAGTGGTCCTGCCTGTGTCTATACTATTGCACAACACAATGTAAACTGTGACACGATGAGGTGTGGAAACGTACTAGAGGAAAATACCTGGAGCTTCTAGAGATTTCAGACTCTTAACACCAGTAGATAGTGTGGCCAGTCTTATGAGATGCTCAGCATCTTTGTAATACACTCATATTGAGCTTGGGGGAATCTCCAAAATAAGGGGGTGCCAAGGGGGAGTGAGAGTCCGAGAACAAGAGGGAAAGACAGGTGAAGCCGTAGGAAGGTGAGAGGGAGCAAGGTGTGCGTGGGGTGGGAGCGGGGGACTTCAGCCACCACACACAAGTAGAAGGGGGAGCGGTTCAAAAAAGTTTGAGCCCCACTGTGATAGAGCACTCTTGTGATAGAGCAGTCTGTTGTTGCTCAGACACATTCCTGGAGAGATGAGTTCATGGGAGCATAAAACAGGATAGCTAAAGAACAATGGAGCAGAAATAATTGTTGTAAATGATTGCACATGCTTAATGAGTGGAATTTCACAAGATGTCTTTTGCTGCCACAGCCAGCATTTGTTAAAATCAGGATTTGGTGAAGGAGCTAGTAGTGATTGGGATTTATAATCCAGCCTTCCGCCAATAGGTGCATGGTTTAATTGTATGGCTCAAACTACTTCCTTTGCCTCTATAGGTGCAAACCGTAGCGGCATATACATTCATGCTGTTTTACTAAGCTGTGCACAATTAGACTCTTCATATCCCTGCATATGGAAATGCTATTTGATTCCAGCTGACAGAATCAGTGATAGTCTTTTTTTAAAAAAAAAAAAAAGCACAGATCTTTTGAACTGAATGTCCTTTATGTTGTGTATGTTTTATGTATTGTATACATGAAACCGTAACTATGGTGGTGGTTTGCCTGTTTCAGTTACAGCTTTTATCCTGACCATTGTGATGGGAGTGAGGTTCAAGCGATCCAAGAAACTAATGCCAGCTGGACTTGTATCTGGCCTAAGGTAAATAAATAAATTATATAGAATATAATTTTTAAAGGCTCCTACCACTGTAACTTCAACCATTTCACATAGTTGCCATTAGGGGGCCTGGGCTCCATGGTGGTTGTCATTGGGCACCACGGTTGCCTGTCAGCCAGGGGGGCGAGCTGCTGCGCGCAGTGTGGGTGAACGTACGTCTGTGCAGCAGCCCGACCGCTGTTATGTATGTTAGGCAATGGGAATGGTGGCTCCACCACCGCCCAGTAAGTCCATAGCGGCATTGGGAGCCAGCACTTGTTTTCACCCAGTGAGAGCTGTTTCACTCCTTTGCTGCTGTGCTGCTCTATTCTGGCACATGTTTATGAGATGGGTCTACTGAGAGAGATGACGGTAAAAATGATATTTATTCAACAATGTAGTCGTTGTTCTGCATTTGTTTTTCGGTTCTGCCTCACCAAACTATATTAACGTTTGCAGGAAATTATTATTGCAGCTGCCTGCACTACAAATGGATCTCGAGACCTCAAAGTCAAATTGTGTTTTGTCATCAATGTTAATGGGTTCTGTCATCAGAACTTAGCTGGCCGTTGTGATGAAAATAAACACAACAAAAGTCATACCCAGCTCTGCCAGGAAACTCATAACAACTAACGTTTGTTCGAGTGTCTGGTTATACAAAAAGTTGGAATAGCAGGTCAATATTCCGTTCTTAATTTGAATTTAGAGAGTAAATGCTTGGAAAACATTCTTGACTTTTAAAAAAAATTACATGGAGCCACTGAAAGAATAAATATTGATGCTGATGTCATTCCCACCCCCCCCCATTTTTTTTAAAAAAACAACCCCAAACCAGATTTCAAGTGTGTCCCCTTACCTTACCCCTGAGTCAGGAGGTTGGTGGTACCGGTGCATGTGCCAAGGGTCTCCATGCTGCAATGGCTGGTGGGCCCTACCTGAGATTAAAGATCCTTTTATAGACTGGGATTGGAGGCTAAGACATGGTACTTACAGACGTGATGGCTGTGCCGTTATCTCGCCCGAGGGTGGGGAGGGCTACCCCCGGCCAGGCCATCTCTGGTGATGGGAACAGACATCCCTGCTGCCTGCCCGGGGGTGGGAGGGGAAGGACACTGCATGGCCAGCTGACTCCACCCCTGTGCTGTGGCCGGTGCACGCCTTCCCCCCCCACCCCCAACCACCATGACAGGCAACCATGCATGTTCCCACCTGGCTCACCTGCTCTCACCCAGCAGCTGGACACAGACTGTGGCAGGCCCACATTTCCAGCTCAGCCACCACCCAAGATGGGATTTGTTCTGGGCCCACATCTAGTGGCTCCGGACCAAACATTCAGGCATCACGCTGGCCTAGTCGGGCCAAAGTGGGATGAACCGAGCCAGCGTGATATCTGTTAGCACCCACAGTCTTGCCCAGGGTGTCCATGGAGGCAAGGGTTTGCGCTTAGGATTCCCAACTCCATGTCCATCATGCTATTCCCTGGACACTTGCCCTCAAGAACCGTAGGTAAACCTGTATCACTGTGAAATGCAGAAGTAAATGATTACTGTTTGCACAAATTTTGTATTATAATATGGGTTGCTGGACTCAAGCCAACCTCTTAACCATTGAGGATCAGGAGGAAATGTTTGTAACTGGATATTATGTTGCATCTCTTCTACAATATAACTGCCAGAGCTGGGATATTGAACTAGAACTACTGGTATGGGTGGTGCATGGATAAAGAAGGCTCTGTACAGTCTCGGACAACTCTTGCTAACAAACTTGGGATACAGTCCTCATTTGCCCGGAGAGCAAGGGAGTTGGGTGCATGCACTGAGGTGGCATGCTAGACTTAAATGGGTCCTAAATCATCCTCCACAGCAAGTGACATCATAGTGCAGCATATCTACCGTCAATGGGCTACTGCCGATAATGTGGGTGGGCAGTCTGTACCACGCATACGTACTTATATTGGCTATGTGGAGGGGCTGTGCTGGGCTAATGGGTGACATGCTTGTGCAAGTGAGAGTGAGCATCACTGCAAATGAGGATTTGGTACCACCTTAAGTCTAATATGCTGAAGTGCCATACAACGTTGAACCCTTTAACAGTTCTTCCATTTCAGAAGGCAGCCAACTTTTAATAATCTCTCAATAGCCCCTATGGAGGTTTTAAGAAATAAGAAAACTCTGTCATTTTTCATTGCCACATCATCTTGTCCACTCACTGAATTGGCCTGCAAATGTTTTCCTGCCTTCACAGTATTTAATGGAACAGTGTGAAGACTAGACCAAATGGCATGGCCGCTGTATCTACACAATATCAATTAATGGAAGAATTCTGGTTACTTTTCCTTTCTAGTCTTCCTCTAATACATTGGGAACACTGAGCTCTGTGCTTACGTTTACGTTCCCCGCTTACAGGGAAAGAGATTTTGAAAACTAAAAACCTACTTCTGTCACCAACACCAGATTTATACTGATGTAACTTTTCTCTGATTTATACAACCATTGAAGAGGAAATTCAAAGCTAGAAGTCCTAAATATTTTGTATTTCCCACAGCGTTACTCCAGTTTTGTGCTGGATAATATTGATTTTAGCTGAGTTAATGACACAAATCAGCATAATGAATGGAGATTTAAACTCAAAATATAGGAGTGGCTGGCAAATACCTATCTCCTTGTGTTTTTCCCCTGTCAACAATCAAAACATTTTAAAGCATTTCATTTTTTTCTGATCAGCTACTGAGCTAATTGAAACATTAAATGAACTTTGCCATCAACATGAAAGGTATATTTTCTATCATCTTATGGAACCTGAGTCTCAGTTTCAAAGAGTCTTAGATCAGTAAAAGCCCAAGTCACTTTTGAAAATGAAGCCTTGTTCAAACTTTGATTCATTAGAATGCTCTCTCAGGTCATAATATTAGAATTCATTAGAATGTTCTCTCTCTCAGGTCATGATATTTCAAAATTTGTCTTATGGAATTTTAGATTCAAATAACATACTGCTATTTGATTGCCGATACCCAAATTTAATTGTGTGCTTTTGTTTTTGATGCAGCCTTTTGATGATTTTGAGGCTTGTTTTTATGCTGCTTTGAGAGACCAAAGCAATGACGAACCAGATGAGTTTCATTCCACTTCAACAAGCAAATCAGCTTTTTGTTTTGAAAAAAGTCATGCATTTATTTTTCTGTTAATATACGCCTGTAATCTAATTCCATAATACCTGTTGGTTGTATTCTACAAACAAATAATTATTAAGTAATGTTTGTTACTAATGTGTGTTTAACTACTGGCCACATCTTAAAAAAGAATGTTAAGGACAGAGATTCTCCTAAAGAAATCAGTGAGAATTGCTAGTGATGTGTTCAGTGACACACACTTAAGGGATACAGTCCTGAATAATAATTTTGTTATGTCTGACATTAAGAGGTGCACCAAATAAGACTTACTGACGCTTTGTCAATACTGATCATGTACTATTGTGGGATGTTCAAAATCATTAACAGGTTAGTAAGGAATATACACCTATTCCCTACTGCACTAGGAAATGCTTGGGGTATTTTTGTTTTCAATATATATAAATTTTGCTTCTTTCAATAGCTTCAGAATATAGATATTGCCAGTACTGAAATAAACAAGGTTGAAAAACTTGCTTTTTAATCTGTCATACTGAGTTTAAAAATTGTGGGACAACTGTGAATGAAAGACCTAGTTATGTCTTTTCCACACTCCTAGAAGAACACCGTGCTAAGCAGCCTCAATTCCCTTTGAAGTGCAAGCCCTAGCAGATTATGGTATTTCAAAGTCTCAGTTCCACTTGCCTCTCTGCAACTCTTCATAGGGTGGCCTGATCCCCCAGTGCCTTCCTCTGGGCTGGTTGGAGAAATGGCCACTAATCCTACTTCCTCTAAATACAGGACCGTTTTGGGGAAGTAGAGACGCAGAATGAAGAGTTCTTACAACTTTAGGACCGCTGGCCAAAAATTTCAAACCTGGGTGCATAAACAGCATCCATATAAGTGTTTGAGTTTTAAAGGACCTACAACTCCCATTAAAGTGAATCTGGCTTATAGGTAAGCAGCAGTTTGAGATATACAGTGCTTAACTAAACAGACAGGCAGTACTGTCCTCTGTCTGTTAGTTACAGCATTAACCCCTTGCACAAGCAAAAATCCCACTCACTTCAGTGCGGCTTGTACTCTCTGTATATGATTTTAGGAACCCCAACTTTAATGCTTTCATCAGTGCGTTAACCAGATTAAAAATAAAACATGGCAGTACGAGACACCAGTGATCTGAAAAAGGATTACTTAGAAAAGCTTGTCCAAGCGTGGCCCGGCAGTTGTGGCAGCATCTGGATAGTGTCGGTTTTCTTGATCCCTCGCAGTCGCGGTTTCGCCTGGATGTGACACCAAGACTGCGCTTGTGGCGGTGGTTGACGATCTTTGCCGAGAATTAGACCAGGGCCGTTTGGCCCTACTGCTTCTATCAGATGTCAGCGGCATTTGATACCGTTGATCATGAGATGTTGGTGGCGCACCTGTAGGACCGTGCAGGCGTGGGTGGTACGGTTCTTGACTGGTTCCGCTCCTTCCTGGCCAGAAGAACTCAGCAAAAGGTACGCAGTGATTATTTTTCATCACACCGAGACCTCGTGTGGAGTCGTGCAGGGTTCTGTTTTGTCCCCTCTCCTGTTCAATGTGTATATGCAGCCGCTTGGGGAGGTGGTCAGGAGGTTTGGTGTGCAGTGTCATCAATATGCTGATGACACCCAGCTCTACCTCTCCTTTTCATCAGACCCAGGCCTGGCAATCTCAGTGCTTAACAAGTGCCTTGAAGCTGTGGGGGACTGGATGAGGGCAAACTGACTGAAGCTGAATCCTGACAAGACAGAGGTGGTGTTTGGGGCGGGGGGTAAGGCAGTGGGGGTAATAGCCCCCATTACTGATGGGGTTTGCCCTTCTCTGATTCTCCAGGTATGGAGTCTGGGGGTGCTCCTTGGCTCGCAACTCCCCTTGGATACTCAGGTGGAGGCTGGGGCAAGGAGTGCCTTCCGCCAATTACATCTGGTGCGTCGGTTTCAGCCCTATGTTTTGGACTCTGACCTGGCCACTGTCATCCACGCCTTCATCAGCTCTAGGCTTGACTACGGTAACATGCTGTACGTGGGGCTGCCTTTGGTGATGGTATGGAGACTGCAGCTGGGATTGGACCCCCCAGGAACATATTACACTGGTTCTTTGGTCTCTGCACTGGCTGCCTGTAGTCTTCTGGGCCCAATTTAAGGTGTTGGTGCTCACCTATAAAGCCGTAAACGGCCTCAGCCCAACCTATTTGCAGGACCGCCTCACCCCCTGGGGTCATGGGTTGTGCTCTCCTGGGGGTCCCCCGAGTCTGCCAGGGGGGCCATGATGGAGAGGGCCTTCTCAGTGGCCACCCCATAACTGTGGCACACCCTGCTGCTGGAGGCCCATTTGGCCCCAGATCTCCCCTCATTTTGACACTGTTGCAAGATGTGGCTGTTTTGCCTGGCTTTTGGGGGGGCGTGGCTGGTTTTTTTTTTAATACCGCCCTTTGTTGTATATTCTAAAAGTTGTTTTTAGTGTTTGATATTGTGTGCTGCCCAGAGCTGCCTGGGGCAGGATAGGTGGTTTAAAAATGCTTGAAAATAAAAATAAATGTTCTAGTGATTTGGATTACATATAAACTAAGGCATTTGGAAATAGTCATTTGTTGTTTTTCCCCCCAGCATGTTTCCTTGGTGTAGTTGGCAGTACTTATACGTACTCCGCTTCAGTGTTTCCCCTCTGCAGGAAGCCACATTTTCCCCCCTGCTGGAAAGACAATTTCTCCAGGAGAGCAGAAAAATACCTAAAACTTATTTTCTTTAACATTGTTTCAGGTCATGTTGCTTAAAAGCGCTCTGAGAAACGGGAGCCCTTGAAATCAGCCAGTTTTTGAAATGGTGCTGAAAATGGTTTCCTAACTAAGCTGTTTTCCATGCTGGGTCAAAGGCATTCACTGCTGTAGGGAGTAAATGGTTTCAGGCTTGGGATTGTGCATCTGCAACAGGTACATCTTTTGTGTACATCAGCCTTTAGCAGCTAAAAGACATTTGCATCTCCCTTTCCATCCACCATTCTTTACAATAGTTCAGCTCATGAGTAATTTGTCAATTTTTTAGTTTGGCGGTAGCTTCCCCTTCTGGTTTGCGTACTTCTCCAACTGGTGCTGGCCATTATCTGGCCCCATATGACAGTTCTTGTGGCTTAGGACACATGTCCTAAATAGCCTAAGGGCAAGCGAAAGAAAAGGTAAAACCCAGCTCTATTACCAGGGCCCTGAAATCAAGGGTTGCGGTCAGGACAGTACACATAGTGGACAGTTTTCCGTGGTTTTCAATCATGATTTTAATCAGTCTGAATAAAGTATTTAAAAAGAGATCACATTTAAAAGTCAAGGGTAGAAATTGGTTTTTTACTTCCATTCATGGGAGTAGCTATTACTGGAGAATTCTGAGCGCTAAAATAAACATATTTTCCTACATCATAAAGATACTGCTTAGCTAGCTGACTAGGCAGCAACACAAGGAAAAGTCCTTTGACTTGTGAAATGGTAGCCATTTAAGCAGTTGTCACTGCATAATGAAAATCTGCTAGGCCAGAAAGTGTTAGAGCATGCTACAGTGATAGGACAATATAGGCCCTTTTCAGACATACGCTCTTAAATAGGTGTTACAGTTTATTGTACATGTTGCAGGGCTGCAGGCTGTCTCTTATACACATCTAGATGTGTATAAGAGACAGGCTCCATGCAGGGCTAGCCAAAAAAGGTGGGTGGAAATAGGTGCCCATGCATCCCCTGCCCATATGAACTGGGGCAGCCACCCACCCCAGCAGACAAGGCCCCAGTTCGGAGGCACAGTGGGCAGGAGACACAGCCTTTGCAGGCCACAAGCGCTGGGGAGCCGGGTTCCACGGCACTCATGGCCAGGACATGTCAATTTCAAAGGCCAGTCCAGCATGCTTCCTCCTCCGCCATGGCAGGAGTATGAGGCAGCTGCTGCAGTACCCGCACTGGGAGTTGCCTGTTAGAATCCCTTCCCACGCACTCCACAGCCCTCCTCCCCTCCCCTCCCTCATTTAAAATAAAAAGAAAAGAAAACCAACACTCTTAGGTAAAGTTTCTATGGGAATGAGAGAAAGCTTGCCCACTCTTCAAAAGCACTTCCAGACCTACATAGGGAAAACCCTAAAAGGTTTACAATAAAAACCAGTACTCTCGAACAACAAGATAGATAAGGCTTTACTTTGTTGACTGAATGTATCTTTCTACAGGATTAGTTATTTATCAAGCCACTGCTACAAGTTACAACTAATACAATGACAGTTTTTTTAATGGACATTTGCATTGTAACATTTGTACTGCTTTCAAAACTATGTGCAGGTATGGCTGAGTTACATTTGGTGTTGCAGTGACTTTAGCATCCGTAGTTATTAGATGTTGAAAATTTGCTTGACTTGTGCAACAAGCTTTTCGTCCGTTGGCCATTTTCTCTGGCTGCCGGGCTGCAAGAATTTCTTAATTGTGGGGATGTTGCTTATCCTTGCTTTAAAACCCTAGAAGCAGAAGCAGTAAAGGCTGTTAAGTGCAAAAGACTAGCAATCATATAAATTAAAGAACTTGCATAACTAGCTGCTAGGTATTTATTGCCAGCATTTCAAGCTCCTGTTGTGAATAATGGGAGCTGCTGTAATTTTGAAAATCTGACTCCTAAACATTAGAAACTACTTGAGGAGTTGCAGAACTTCACTGGCAATTTATAAGCTGGACTCTTACTTACATGTTTTCTTTAAATATTAGTGCTAAAAACTAGCACATTGATAAAGGTAGGGGAGGAAGAGCAGATATATTGGCAGAAGGGTGAACTGTCTTTTTGAGGAAAGTAGGAGACATTGGGGTGGGGTGGGGTGTAAGCCTATGTTGAAGATTATTAAAAACAAAGGGCTCTTACTGTAGGTGAAAACATACATGCAGCCAGTGTCCTGGGGTGGGATAGCTGTTCCCGCCACACTTGGCAGGTTCAGGTCAGAGGATGGAACCAAACATTCCGCTGGCCTCATTGGCCAGGGAGGAGGAAGACATGTGGCTGATTGGCTCCACCCCTGCACTACAGCCAGTGCCCTGCCCCTCTATCATGATGGGCAGCCTTGGCTGCCAACAACAGGCAGCCATGGGTGGCTGGCTACACCCCCACCCCACCCCCAAGCTGGGCAGGTGCGCAACCAAACATGCCCGCCACGTTTCCTCTGACCTGCCTGTGTGGCTCACAGGGCTGGACTGTGGCCCTAGTGCAATTCCGGCCTGGCCACCAACCCTGCCAGGATTTGAACCGGGCCCACAACTGGCAGCCCTGGAACACGTGGGGGGTTCAGCGCTGGCCCAGGCAGGCCAGAGCAAGCAAACGGCACCAGAGTCACATTTGTTGCCACCGTAGGTCTAAAGCGCCTCTCTGGCTTAGCTTCACCTTTTCCCTGCTATTTTATTGCAGGCCAGCAAAGACAGACTAGTAAGGTAGGCACTGTGACTGCAGTCAAAACCTTCAGTCAGGTCTCTCCTCCCTCAAAGACACTGAAATTAAGACCAAATTCCCAGAGCCCAAAAGAGGAGCAAGAGCCTTAATCATTGCAAGGCCCTGTGGGTCCAGAACGGTGGAGCCTCTCCTAACAGGAGACACTGCATAGCTGCACTAGTCAGAAGCACAGCCCTGCTAGTGAAAGAGTGGAGCGGGAAAGGCACAGCTTGAAACTTAATCTGGCGGGCCTTAGAAAGAGAGGGTGATGAAAGGAACGGGGAGAGGAGTGTGGGAGTCCAAAAGGAGGCATTTCCTCCAGGAGAGGGAAGTAGCTTCCATTCAAAGGCCTGCAAGCCTCTGACCCGAAAGCAGTACCTTGATGTCATTCAACTGTAAGGTTTAGGCCGCTTTTAAACGAGGTGCTGAAAAGCACCTCCTGTGCCGCGCGGAGAGTGCTTACATGCTCCCCGCGCTGCCGGAAGGGAGCTGCTCCCTGTTGTCCATAAGCTTTCTGGGGTCTTACAGTTTGAATGTTGGGTACGGCTCATTGAGATTGGCTAACTCGGTTACCTGCAGCACAGGAAACTGGGATAAACCATCAGGGATCAACTCCTCTACCATCAAGATGGCTTCAAGCAGATGTACATCAGCCAAGCTGAAATTGTTGCCAACAAGATAATCTTGTCCGTGGCCTTTTAAAACCTATAAAAGGCGAGAAAACAGCTAAGGTCTTGTGGATACATAGATCATAATGTACTAGTGATAAAACACCTTTGCATCAGGGCTATGCCAAGTCCAGCCTCTGAACTGACCACCGGAACCTCTTGGAGAACCTGAACAGCTTCATAGCCAATCTGATACCAGCTCGAAAGAGAAGTGTTTAATGATTCCCCCATTCCCGGTATGTGTTCATTCCTCGTAAGACATACTGAGCCTTAATGGAAAGGGTGGCCCATAAATAAATACAATATGTCCCATTGGAGACACTCCCAGTGGGCCCCCAAACACAGCCACTGTTGGGGCCCTACAGAGAGGGATTAGGGCTCCCACTCTGCTCTGGTGAAAACAGGGTCCACTGCAGGACCCCAGAGAGAGCAGGGGTCGCCCTGGGGCAAGGCCAGCCCAGAACCAACACCCCTCATCTCTAATCAAATCAGTACTAGCCTACTGCAGTCGAGTAGGTTTGCCTTCAAACCAATCCTTTCCAGAAGCATGCGACCCTCAGTATTTATTTAGATTTATATCCCACCCTATCCCGCAAGGCAACACACAATAAATACATAAATAAAAATACATAATTAAAAACCCATAAAAACAGGCCCCTCACCTCTCCCAAATCTATCCCTGCCCATTAAATGCCCGGACAAACAAAAAGACAGTCCAACAAGGGCTCAGGTGGACCTCCAAGGGAAGGAAGTTCCAAAGCTGTGAAGCAGCCACCGAGAGTGCCTCTCTGCAGACGCAAGTTGTATGAAACTGGGCCAATGATGGAACCTGCAAAAGGGCACCCTCAGCAGATCTTAGAGCTGCGAAGATGCATAAGGAAAGTGGTGGGGGAGGCGGGGGTCCTTCAGATACGTAGGGCTGGAACGCTATTGGCAACCAGTGCAGATTCTTAAGCACTGGTGTAATGTGCTTCTAGGAAGCCCCCACCTCTCATCAAGGAGGGGGGCCACTACATTCTGCACAAGCTGCAGCCCCCGGACAGTCTTCAAGGGCAGCACCATAGAGAGCACATTGCACTAGTCTGGACTTTGAGGTAACGAAGGCATGGATGACGGTGGCCAAATCCATGTTGGAAAGAAAGGGACGCAGCCTTCTCACCAGATGGAGTTGGCGAAAGGCACTCCTGGCAACAGCCACAACCTGACCTTCCAGGTGTAGCCGAAGATCCAGGACTACACCCTGAATAATGAGGGGAGACCAGGCCCAGTCACAGGACCATCCAGCCATCACCACCACAGTCTTGTCTGGATTCAGCCTCAGACGGCTCAGCCGCATCCAGTCCCCAAAAGCAGCCAGGCACTGAGTTTCTTTGTTTGTTAGCATCCAAAGCCTCCAGCTACTTCTGAGAACAGGTCCTACAATACTGAGGGAGTTCATACCTCCCTCTGCTTCCTGCTGCATGCATTGCCTGATAGTATATTTTTTAACGGACACACAGAAGAGCATTTCACATGATTGTAAGCTATAGGCAGGGACCACATCTTTCTTTGTTCTGTAAAGCACCAGGTACACGTCTGATGCTATACAATGTTAATAAATAAATAAATAATAATAATAATGATGATGAATCTGCTCTTCCTTAGGAGCTCTCAATAGCACTATGGGGAAACCAGCTTCTTCCAGGGGTCAAACTCTTCTCCCTCATTGTCTTCACAAACACTCCTTTGCAGAACAAGCCTCAGCGGACCTTTCTTCCATAAACCATCAGAGAAGGATCTTTCTCTGCCTTCCACATGGGAATAAGCAGTGTTTATAAAAAGGTGTCAGCATCACGTTACATGCATCTTAATTTGGTACAGATGTGTAACAGAGGCTCCTGTTGGAAGTACAATATTCTTTCCTAAAAAGTAAACAATCCAAAATAGTAGAATAAATCCAAATCTTTAGATAAGGGGTCACCCCTGAAAAAGAGTCTATGCAACTCAAAACATGGTGGGCTGTCTACACGGTTTGTTCTATTGGCCATATATTGTTCAAAGTTAGTTAGTTTTCCAGTAAAGCATATTGTACTTTTAACAGTAGCCTTTGCTACACACGTTTAGCACTCCCCAGTGATCTTTAATTTAGTTTGGTGTAGAGCAAACTCGCATATTTGTCCAACAAAGTGTTTTAGTGGATCAGATTTCTATGCTTTTGATGAAATGGGAAACAAATATTTCTATAGTGTCTAATCTGTAAAGTTGTCATTGGCTGCTTCCGTGATCTCAGTACGCCTGTACTGCAGCTCTAGAAGCATCCTCCGTAGGTTCTGTACACTGCTGCTAGAATATTCCAAGAGCTCTCCTTCCAAATTTCCTCATACTTGGATTCCAAACCCCTTATTTTTGCTGCTCTCTTCCACTTTTCCCTTTCACATCTAGCACGACAGGAAATTGCTGCCTCTTTGTCCAGTACCTTTTCATATACTGGGAAATATCTGGTTGTGGCTCGCTCTTTGATTAAGGCAAGCTGCTTCTCCTTCCCCTCAGCTGGTTGGAAAGGGAACATCATAATCATTCCCATGAGATCTGTTGTTCCTTCCACATACATGTCAATCCTGAAAGAAACATTGAACAAAACCTGTTTATTTCTGAACAGTTGAATATTGTACAATCCTAGCTTTACTATCTTACTACTGCACAATACTTTACTTGTCCACAGCCTGTAGAGGTCAGGCAGCCAAATACATTTCTTGACTGGTGCTATTTGATCAAACCTCTTCATTCCTTGGAACAAGTCTTCGTAAAACAGATTATTTTACAGACCCCATTTCCTCCGATTTATAGCCAGATAATATCCTTGTAGCAAGTACAGCAATTGCTTATGCAGAAAAGTGATAGTGGGATATTTCTGATCTGCTCCAGGTTTAAGTTGCAGGGATTTTTTTTTAAGCTTTCTTCAGGATGTGGAAAGAAGGAGGCACCCGTGTGATTTAGCCAGCAATCACTGTGGACCACAGTCCCAGAAACGAAATCTTGGATTGCTGAAGAATACAATACAAGGCCTGTGAATCTTTTGGCAAAGATACCGAAAGTCATAAAGAACTCATTTGGCACTTTCAGATTTGATGTGGGCTAATCCTCTGCCATGAAAGTCAACAGGTGTTTTGCCATGGACTTCAATGGGTGAAGGATTGCACCCTGAGTTTGCAGGGCTATGAATTAGAGAAGAAGAAGGGGGGGGGGGGGG